>ML820352.1:87534-108313 GCA_009831015.1 Picea engelmannii
TGCTAAATGGGCGGTCAACACCTCCCAACAGAGAACCAATGTTCATTACATTCAAGCAACCCAAAGTATGGGAGAGGGTAAGCTATTGTCACCATGAGGAATGTTAGTTCTTTCATGCAAAGTATCGTTCTTAATTTGTCGGACATGTGGATGATGATCTTTGGTTGGAGTTGGATAATGGATCACTGGTTTGGGAAATTGTGTCAGTTGCTTTGTTTCACCTTGGTGGTCAGCTTCTGTGTCCTAGTCTTGTGTTGTCATTGCCTAGGGAAAACGGGTAATACTGGGGGGCCCTCCCAAGGGTAACGTTCTGCTCCCGACCATACTTGACACCTTCCATCTTAAAGCCTTTCACATATCCTAAACTTCGGCTATGGTCCATTCTCTCATGAGAAGAGGCGCTAAAGGCCCAAAGGTTGTTTCACAACTGCTATAAAAGAATAAGAAAATGATGCTAGAAAAGAAAGTGAACATAGCAAAGTAGGACCACTAAAAGCTGGTCCAATTTGAGCTCTACTCATTTAATGCTCGCCCCGGTCCCAAAAAAGTGATGCTAAAGCTTGAAACCTTTTAAAGGGGACTAACAAATGTAATATAAGAAGCAGGGATTGGAAAGATGGCTAATAAAGGGGTTTGGACTTTGGAGGCACAACGTCACCCTTCTAGCACACATCACTCTTTTTAGGGTTTTTATTATGTATTTTTGTATTTTGGCATATTGTTAGAGGCAAATTAAGGGGTTGGCCCCATTGAATTACGTTGTTGACAAATTATGTGGAAAAATTGTATTAGGGTGGCCTCATATAGAAAGGACACTCACATCTCATTTTATGATCAGAACTTCTCACCATTTGTGAGAGGACTTCTGAAATTTTCTCCCTCTGAGGGTTACTAGCTCTTTTCTACTCTTGCGATATGCTTGGAGGATCATTTGTGGATGGTTTTTCTGATTTTGGATGGAAATTTCTGCAATTAGGGTTTTATCTCTTGGTTTCTTCCATAAAGTACGTGAATTTTCTGCAATTATTTCTTATGCTATTAATGTTTCATGGTAAATTTGCTATCTTATGCTAGACGTCTTGCTTGGTGAAACCCTAAGAGAGGAACATAAATGCTTCTTCCTCTCACACGGTAATTTTGTCCAAAATTTGTGAAAGAATCCTTCCTAGGGTTAGACTCCTAAAGCCCTAAAGTGCTAGTTAGTTTTAGCCCTAGTTGGTAATTTTAGCCCTAGACTTTTGGTTTTGACCTAGTTGAAGCTACAAGAAGGGGAAACGGTTTCTAGGGCCCAAATGTGCTGGCACCCTAGAAATCCTTCTCCTCAAGCTTCAAACCCTAAAGCCCTAATGTGCTAGCACCTTAGGATTTGAATTCTACCTATTGGTTTCAAATAGGCCATCATTCAAGCTTAGTTGCATTTGCTGTTATAAGACTCCATAACTCTTAAAAAGGCAATGGTTTTAAATCTTTCTCATGGTGAACTAATCAACAAACTCTTTCTTTCAACTCTCTTAAGCATTCTACTAACCTAACTAACACTAACATTGGCAAACTCATTGGATAATTTGCTGCTGTTACAAAAGTTTGCTACAGCCATCTGATAACACTCTAATTTGCTGCATACACTCTTGTAAAGGTGGCTTAACCTGTTCAGAAATTGCCTTAGACAATTGGATATTATTCTAGTGGATGCATGGTCATTGCTAAGTTTTCATGGTCAATTGTTGCATTTCTGAGCACTAATCATTGCTGCTGTTATAAATTATTTACTGTGGTTATATCATTTGTTTACTGCTTCAAATTTACAACAGCCATTGCAACTTATCTTGTCTAATATCTTTAAGAGGTATTAATTGCATATTTGGACTCGGAAATAATCATATATATGCTATAAAGTGTTCTTGTTCCGGGCAGGTACTCAGACAACTTCATACCTCTTCTGCTACCTTGACCTAGACCAACCTTTAGGTGATCAAGAGAGGGGGCGGTAGGCTCAGCTACTATACTTGCTACTTTGGTCCCTTGAGGTCACCAGGGAAGCTTCTCTTGTGGTGGACCTCTTCCATCACTAAAACGTGGGAAGTTCTTACTAAGGTGACAGTGGTAGGATCTTCCTTAGTTACACAAGATTTGGGGACTTGTGGTGGGGCTTTGCACAAGTACAAATCCTGCGATAACAGGATTTATTATCATTGGGAAATTTTTATTGTCATGGTTGTATCCTTTCTAAGCCAGTCAAATATACATAGGCTGTCGACCTGGCTGACAAGAGTTACTTGAGTGGCATTGCCTCTTGTTGTCAGTGGATTAGCAAGTCCAAGCAAGCTCTACACTATGTAAAGGCAAATTTGAGAAACACACTGTTTATTTGCTCGGAATAGATTGTTGAATCCAGAAGGCTTTACAAATGGAAATTCGACACCAGGTTTAAGGCAATAGGCCTGTATTCTATGGCTAATTTCTGTGAGGCTGCATGGCCTAAGCCTGGAATAATGTATGAAGTTGACAGAAACCAGATTTTTGAATATTCATCATTGTAAAAGAATATAAAATGACATGTACCTTTTGTTCTGCTTCCCTCCAGCTAAATTACACTTACATCTGCATTTTTGTTTATATATAGGTTGTATATTGCCATTGACACATCAGTGAAACCATTGTATATTAAGTGCCTGGTCTTCTTTTTGATAATTTAATTTAATATCAGATTGTTCTTAATATTCGTACAATTGCAACCTTGACTGAAATTGGGCTAATTAATTTTGATGTATTGATAGGAATTCAACTCACTGGACAGATCAGAGAGCAAGAGCGTATTTACGAGGAACGCTTTCAGATGACTTTTAATCTAACTGACAAGGTATATGGATCTTCCAAATTGGAATCAAATTATTGATTGATATGATTGTATCGTTACTATAATTCCAATTTCCTATATTAACCACTTATATAGGATGGAGTATAGCTATGAGAATGCATTTTTATACATTATACTTTTGGTCAGGGTTGGCTACATGTTCGCTTATGACATTTACAGCTGCAACTGCCTACAAGTAGTGCAGAAATAATTTATCATATGAGTTTACCATGGTTCAAGTTGTGATTCACTACAGTTGATGTCAAGACAGTGTGACATGGTACCCTAGCCTTGTCATTATTATTTATCCAATGTTGTATGTGTAATCGTCCTAGTCATCTAGGTTGACCTGGTCTTATGTGTCCATGTGTTCTTGTAATGTATGAGTCAACCTTGCATAAACTAATGGATATTTTAATGACAATTGTATTGAGTTGGCTGGTAATGGTGCATCTTTATGATGTTGGTTAGTAAGAGTTCTGTTTTAATGACGGCGATTATTAGTTGGCTTGTGGTCTGTCTTAACCATGGTAGCCATTAGTGCTTATGTGGAGAGTCCTATTTATAAGTAGAATGATGAAGGAAGGGTTCTAGAATTGAGTTTTGTATTGGCTTATGCTGGTTAGACTTGATTGTTTTGTGACAATCTGTGTAGTGTCTAGATGTTGTGGTCCATGGAGGCACTTGAGTACATTGGGCTTAGCATAGACAATGGACTGCACTAGGTAGATAGGACTGAGCATGGACGTGTGATCCAGTGTGAGGCTGATTTATTGTTTTTTATTGTAATGGGCTGTTGCTAGTATTAAAATGTCACGAGTTGACAGTTAATTTTCTTCTAACACTCAAGTTCCCACTACAAATCTATGTCTTCACGTGTGGTATGCACCTTGTTGTTTATGCTTTTGTTCAATTTACTGTGACTTTCACTATATGTACTAGACAAATGCTTGTGATTGGACATTTTAACAGTTGAGATAATAGAGTCTTGATTTGTTACTGACTTATTCTTTCTCCTTGCCCCTACAGATGGGGAGTTTCTTTAGTGTGCCCCGAGCATAGGTATGAGAAGTCATCTGGAGATTTCTAATTAACACATTGAACCGGTTGTTGGGTTGAGCTCCGGGTAGTGTCCGGGCTGAGCGGAGTTGAGAGAGACTATGGCTCTACAAGTGTTATGATTGTTGACAAGTGCTCTCTCTCTTTTCTTTTCAAATGTTGGCGCTAAGTGTCCTAGACATTTAGTGTCCAACATTTTGGGGGGAATGCTTGCGAACTTTGTTGGCTGAGCTTGAGGATGTGTGTGCTATCTTGGTGTTGCATTATGTTTGGAAATGAGAGGGACAAAAGATCCTGAATGCAAGATAACTGATCGACATGTTGCACTATGTTTGCAAATGAGAGGGACAAAAGATCCTGAATACAAGATAACCAACCGACAGGAGATAGGCGGAAAGGACAATAGGTGATTGGATTGTCGTTTAATGGGTTTGGATTGAACAAAAGACTCCAAAAAGCTGTAGAAGGACGAAGGTGTGAGGAGAGGACAAGGACAATGAAAACAAGGTTTGTCCAAAGACACTCGTCCCTTTCGACTTCTAATCGAAGGGACAAGACACCCGTTGACAACATTCTAGACGACAAGGATAATAGTAGACAACTCTAGGATGGAGATGTGGAGGACATGTCCTTTCATGAGATGACACGTTCGAGTAGGCAAACAAAAAGTTGTGAAAGAGGAATTTTGAAAAGGATCGCTATTCTGTCTAGTTTCTAATTTCATAGGAGACAATAATCTCGCTGAAGACAAATGGAGTCCTGGAAGACTATATGTTGTTAGGATGGTGAGGATGTGAATAATGAAGGCATGTTCAAGAACATAGAGAGTGGCCAAAATTTTACTTTACAAGAAAAGCTAGTTTTACTAAGGACAAGCAAGCGAAAAGGACGGACATATAACCAAGGTAGTGGACTTGGCAACAGAGCATTTGGAAATTAGTTGGGATCTCCTTTGAACTTTGTGAAATTGGGAGAAAGGGAAAGAGAGAAAGAGAGAGTCAGACAATAGAAGATGACTAGAGGAGCTTGTTGCAGTCCTTATACACACTTGCAAACGTGGTCTAAGTCTCAATCCACTTAGTGTGTCCTCGGAGACACAATGTCTAAGTTCAAGCCCACTGTCACCTCGACTTGAACTTCTTCCGTCTAGGCTTACTCCTAGGGAATCCTAGGGGGCATACCCTAGTTACTATGTAAGTTAAAAGATTATGTCTAGGAGTTAATTTTAATTGGTTAAAGGTCTAGGGGGATCTAGCCTATATGAGAGTCAACAATGCAAATGCAAGATTTCAATGAGAAGCAACCCTTTTCCTAAGTCAACTAAGACTAGTGCCTAAGGTTGGGTAATGGGGTCAACTAAGTTAAAGGGATTAAACTTTACAAATATTACAATTAGATTACAAAAGAAACTTTACAAGATTCTACAACTTGATACAAAAGAATTACTTTACACAATTGAATTAGATACAAGTAAATGATACAACTATCTATACAAAAGAATATAAAGAATACTAAAGATACAACAATTATTGACAAGATGAAATAGGCAAGCACTTACTAAACTAACTTGACTTGATTTGTGCAGGGAAAGGAAAGAGTACTCAAGAGATAATCACCACAACACAACAAGCCAACAACCCAAACAATGAAGTGCCTCCAAAAGATGCGCAACTTCAAGGGGTTGTCTTCAATGGCATCAACACACTGCAAACCCAAACAAGAAGTGCCTCCACAAGATGCGCAACTTCAAGGGGTGAAAAATAAAACAAGTAAAAGCCTCCACGGGCAAGAGATGCGCAACTACTAGTTAATTATCCACAAGTGCTCAAATGAAATTGCATGTAAAGTAACTTAAGTGAAACGCTTGCAAAATTAAAGAGCATAAAACATCAAAAGATTAAGAAATTATACCAAGTTGAAGTGGATGAAGTTTTAGGATTGATTGAGTTGATTAAGTTAAAGTGTGAATCCTAAAACTATGTGACTTCCCTAGAACTCTCCCCGCTTATACCAAAAAGACTGTTGGGTGCTCAAGAAGTGAGGCAAACAAGGCCACACCCTAGCTCCACAGGTCAATCCGGGAACAAATGTACTCCACAAGGGGGACACCTAGTGCCGTGAGACCATCCCTGATCTAGCACCCCCTACTTCTTCCTTAGGTCCTTTTTTGATGGCAAAGTTGAAACAGTTGAAGGTGATCTAATTAACTAGATAGGTTGAAGCCTTAAGAATTATTAAGGTAAATTGTGCCTTAAAGATTTATTAAGTTAAGTTGGATTAAGCGCTTGCAATGCAAAGTGCTTGAAAAGTAAATTACAAGAAAATAAAGATGCTTGAATATACAAGTGCTTGAAAGTAAAAGTGCTTTGCAAGTAAAGTAAAGGAAATTGCTTAAGCTTGAAAGATATTAAGTGATTTAAGTTGAAAGCAAAGTAAAACTTGGAATGAAAAGAATTGCTTGAAAAGAACACAAGTAAGTTACTATGCCTCCATGGCTTAAGCAAGGAAATGAAATGAACTTCTAAGATCTAAACCATGAAAGACAAGCACTAGAAGCAATAAACCACAACTAAGTTCCTAGCCTTACGATATAGGATGGTTGGCTTTGTCAAACTCTTTCCTAGGTGTAGGCAAACAATAAAAATAAAACACAGAAAATTAACTTTGCTTGAGAAAAACAAGCCTTTGGGACTCCCTTGGGCTTGATTTCAATGAGAGAGAGAGAGAGAGAGAGAGAGAGAGAGAGAAGTTGGTATTTGTTACCCCAACTTAAGAGGTGTTTAGTTGACTTTAGATGGCCCCAAATGGGCTGTTCCACCCCGTTTTTGGTGAAGACCTGCAGAAAATCAACAAGCTAATTCTTCAAAAAATTTCTGTTAGTGAAAACCATAAATTTTTAACCTTTAGGACAGCATATAAAGTGTTTAAAAAGAGCTACTCAAGAGCATATAATGTAGCCAAAGTGTTAGAGGAAATAGATAGACAAGAACATAAATTTTTATGAGGAAAATAAGTGGGTAAAGAGGTAATTTCCAGATCTGAAATTACTTTTTCTAAACCCTTAGTAACATGTAAATATGAGAGACTAAGCTACAAGATAAGCAAAGGGGGTGAGTAGATCCAAAGATATTAACAAAACACTTTGCTAAGACTAGGAAGCTACTACACATAAGATCTATGGCAATACTACAATAGATCTATCCAAGCAAAATACTTTGCTTGGACACCCTACACTAAATCTATAAGCAAAACTCAACAAAACCAAATACAAGTTACCTCCAATGTAGATCCAAGACACCAAGAAGACTCCCAATGTTAATATTTCCTTCAAAGATTTCTTTATTAGAAGGCAAGCTAGGACAAATACTTGGCCAAGCTTGAGAAAAGAAAGAGAGAGCAAGAAGAATGAGAGAGAAGAGTGAGAGAGAATGGAGAAGAGAAGAGGAATTTGGGTAGAGTAACCTTGCAAGAGAATAGATCATGTTATGAGGGAGGGGAGGCTCTTATTTATACTTGGGAGCCAAGAGTTACCCCTCTTGGATGAGTTACAAGTGTCACACATCTAAGAGAAATAGACAAAGTCAAGGAAAAGTTACTTTTAGGGTTTTGGTAAATGAGTGAGGGTTGAGTGAAGAAAGGGAGAAAACACCTTTTCCTATGGTCAAACATTAAGTTAGACACCAAGGAGGACGAATTTAGGGTTTAGGTGGCTTTTTTCACTTAAACTTTTTAATTCCCACATGTCAATTAGCTAGGGAACACCACTTTAAGTTGTTGGCTAAGAAAAGGGGGGTCTTTTAAGTGGAAAATTACTTTTCCAACTTAGGAAAAATGTTAGGAAACCTTTTTCACTCTCTCTCAAACCTTTTTGCTTCATTATTACAAAAAAATGACATTTTGACTTTGTCAATTAAGTAATTAAATTGCTGACTCTAGACTGACTTGGACTCCTCATGGACAAAGAATAACAAAACTTGTCCGATTGAGTTGAAACTTGGTCCAAGGGTGTAGGGTGTCTCATTCCATTTCTTTTGAGTACAAATACCCCTATCAAAAATCCCAAAGACCTAGTTTTTACATTTTTACATCAAATTTAATTAAAATTACCATTAACTAGGTAATTTAAAAAAAAATAAAAATATTTTAGACTCAACGAAACTCCGCAAGACTCTAGGAGATGTCTAGCATGGTCATTTACAATATTCCTAGACACGAATGACCATAGGGCTCGACCATTAGAACACCTTTCACCACTTTGGAGCATTATTGTGGGAGTGAAAAACTCAAGAGAATTTAATAAGGCTGGTTAGGCCAAATTAATAACCCGAGGAAAAAAAACACTTGATGAAAGAGACTCCTCTAATGATAAATTCCGAGGCAACCAACCTAAACTATGATCCATGCAGACCCATTACATTATTATCCCACGCAGGGAAGCGGAAATTCCAATTACAAAAATACGTGCTGAAGGCCAAAACTGCCTTGTAGAACCAGCAAGTCTTCAAACTAGTAGCACCATCAGGTACATATCATCATGGCACATGGAGTTGACACCCTAGTTGAAATAGGTGGTCAACAGAGCTAAAGAAACTGCGATGGCTAGAAGAATTGGAATGGGAAAGGCCAAGGCAGTTCGAAGAATGGACAAGCTAAGCCAGTTCAAAGAATTGGAAAAATAGTTAGAGAGGGAATGTAAGAGGGCAATTGGAAAGGAGAAGGGAAATGAGAAAGAGACAAAATGAAACAAGAATAGGACAATGAGAAGAGTAGAGATGCAGAAAACGAGGAGCGATGTAAAGGATGAAGCTCGTGGACAAACCAATAGAGGAGTCCCATGAATCCTCCAGGGACTTTGCATAGACATTATAGACACTTGTCCCTAGATTTAGATGGAGAGTACATGTACAAGTACCATGGATACAATTCATATGAGAACAAACATGTTCACTATAGCAAAAGGTTGTATATTGTAGGTTCGACTTGTATCCCTACTTATGATGGAAGCACTAATGGGGATGATCACATATCCACTTTCAATGCTATTTGGCAGTGGTATGAATACCAAAATCCAATCAACAAGTGGGCTTAGTTTCATGGTTCATTGTGTTGGCATTGAGAGTCACTCTCTCACTGCAAGAGGATAAGCCCAACACTCATCAAAATAAAGTAAAAGGATTAAATGGTTTGAGAAGGTGGATCAGTGAGACTGTAGAGAGAGGAAAAGATAACAAAAGTAATTGCAAATCAGTTCGGGACCATTGGGCTATGGAGTCATAAGTATCGTGAATAAGGAAGGCATTTAAATTGCCTATTAGACAAAAGGATTAATGTGGTGATAAGGAGAAAGAAGACAAAAAATGTCTGTGATGAACCATGAAAAATGGGCAAGATGACAACAGATCCTCTACCGCCTCAGGAATCCATAGATCAAAGAGATGCTACATCCAGATAAGAAGAAAACAAAAAATGTATGTTGAACCATGAAAGATGGGCAAGACAACAACAGATCCTCCATCGCCTTAAGGATCCATCAATTAGAGAGATTACATTCAGACAAGAAGGGAAACACGAAGGGTCTGAGTGATGAACGATGAACATGGGCAAGATAACAACAGATCCTCCACCGCCTCAGGAATCCATGAATCAAAGCTACTACATTCAGAAATAAGAATAACAGAGAAATCTGACGAACCATGAAAGATGGGCATGATAGCAACAGATTCTCCATCGCCTTAGGAATCCATAAATCAGAGAGATTACATTCAGAAAATAAGAAAAACATAGAATATCTGACGAACCATGAAAGATGGGCATGATATCAACAGATCCTCCATCACCTCAGGAATCCATAAATCAGAGAGATTACATTCAGACAAGAAGGAAAACATAAATAACGCGTAGACTAAGAAGACGGTCTGATAAAAATGATTCAAAGGAATCTTCAATAACATATATTTACAATCCAAGCCCTTAGGCATACAAACTGAAAAATTACAGAGCCCTGCTCCTGAAAACCTTCTCGGCTCTTCCGCCTCGGAAGAACACNAAAAAATTGAACTAATTGATTTATACTCAGATCAGTCCACAACTCCCAGGAGTGTGATCTGGCCATTCCATTCAAAGCCTTACGTTTGCGCCTTCTTCTGTCAGACTGTGCGTGTATCCTCTCGTTAGACGCAAACTCAGCTTCAACATGGGCCTACAGGAAAAATCGTCCATCGTGCTACCTCGGGCTGACAGTTCTGTCTCCACGGCCAGACCCTCCACGCCTTCTATTTACGGAATGAGTCGAGGTTTCAACCACTATTCCTTCTTCATTAACTGATCTCTCATCAGGATCGGGATGAGGCTTAACGCCTAGGGGGCTGCCACGCGCTACTCTCGAATTTGTTGTTTATATAAGCACGTGATTGCGAGGCTGTCAAAGGAGGTTTGGATTCACACTGCTTTTGAGCCTGCAATTCACCACCAACTGCCACGTACCTACCTCGCTATACCATGGTCTCAATTGCAGGACCGCTCTAGAATTTTATCGCTTGAGCATGTTCTATCCCAGCAATGAAACGTGGTCGTCGATTTGATGCAAATCTGCGATCTGGGAAACCTTGCTACTTGTTGCCACGCGTTGCTCTTGCATGGACCCTACTTCCTGCTGCGGAGATGAACGACTCACAATTACTTCGGGAGTTCGGGCTTCGGGCCTTTCCAATGCATAGCTCTTTCAATCCTCCGAAGTGCCGAATTCCCGAAGTGTGAGATTTGGCGCCGTGTGTCCTCTTGTTTTGGATGACTGAGATTTTCTTCGGGAGTTCGGGCTTCAAGCCTTTTTCTCTTGCTTGCTCGCGCAATTCTCCTAAGTGCCGAATTCCCAAAGTGAGAAATCTGGCACCGCGTAGCCTCTTGATTTGGACCACTAAGATTTACTTCGGGAGTTCGGGCTTTGGGCCTTCGGGAGTCCTTTACTCACTCAACTTCTGCTTGCTTTCTCCTGGAGTACGAGATCGCCTGACATGTGTCCCCTGCCGAAAGATCAATGGCCACGAGCGATTGCAGGCTCACAACTAGCAGATACTTTAATTTCCTCCCTGATCCCCACAATGAGAAGATGCTCACTCATGGCGGGATCGATATGCATCGCTGATCTGTTGATCTAGCAAGATCAACGATCTTGAGTGATTGCGGGCTCACAACTTGCAAAAACTTTAATTTGCATCCTTATCCCCACAATGACTTCCCACCGTCGATTTCTCTCTGATGAGATTTGACGGTTGCGACTTAATCTTGCTGATCTGAAGGCTGGAAATTGAATCCGTTCGCCTGTCAGTATTTCCAACCCAAAATGGGTTGCTTTTGAATGCTGCGTTTGGATGCTTTTGTGCAGACCACGGACTTGGTCATCCTGCGACCCTTTGACAACTATATGTGATAACTTTTGCCTCCACAGGGGATGGCATGCTCCCTGCGAGTTGCCAAGAACGTGCAGTTCCAGTGCCTTAGCCTTTGGGTTGTGGAGTCGAGCTCAAATACATCCTGTTGAGGACCACAGGCTGATATGTACAGTATCTACTTGAAAAGAAAGCAAACACACATGCTCCAGAAGGAGCTTATTTATGTACAAACCTACACTAACTGATTTTTATAATGTGCTAGGTGAAAGCAAACTTCCACCAGAGCCATTCAAGTAACCTCCTAACTGAAAACTTATTTACTCTGTCACTGATCAACAAAACATAATGAAACTGTGACATCAAATTGATTACATTCTTTAGATCTCCTCCTAGTGCTGAAGGTAAGATAAAGCTTGGAGGCTTCAATACATGGAGAAAATACAACTCCATGTACTCCCCCACAGGATCATAAAATAGGTGATAAAATCTATTAGATTGATAACAGAAAGCCTGCTCTGCTTTATAGCTGCTCACATCTTTCTGAATGTCTGTGGCAAGCACAGGTGAGTGAAAGGCTGATGCAGGCTGCTGATCCACCTCTCCTTGGTCTGCTCTGATCACATCTGCGAGCTGATGGCAAGAAATCTCCTCATGTATATTAATAGATGGCTCTTTTTCTTTAACATGCTGCTCATGGCAGAAGCTTTCATTTTCATCAAAAGGCTGGCTGCTAATGCTCTTTGCTTCTAAGACAAAAAACACCTCAACATCTTCATCACTGTCTCCATAATGATCAAATAAAGGAGGATCCTCGAATGACATGCCAAGAGGTAACTTCTGCCCAACAAGAGAAAACTGTTCTTCATTATTAAACACAGGCTGCCTTTCAAGATCCAACCCAGGAATCAATATCTTATCATCATCATATGAGTCAAAAGTAGGCTGCTCATATCTAGGCTTTTTAGAGACAGGGCTACGAAGAATATCAGCTTCCAGAACAGACTCAATTTCTGCGCTTTCTTTACTGAGACAACAAACACAGTTTTCATCAGAAGTAGATGAACATGGAAGAGAAAAAATTGATTCCTCATCCAAGGCATCTTCTTCATCCTCACAGCCTTCATAAGAAATAGCTATATCCTGAACATAGTCTTTATACTCCTCACAACAACTATGACAAATTAACTCAGAGGAATAAAACTTTTGACAATGCATGTTGAAAACTGCATGAAACTGTTCCAGGGAGGAGATGCTAGCAGGGGGCAAGGATCGATACCACTCACAAGCATCTCCCTCTAATGAGTACATGAACATCTTCATTAATACATCCTCCTGATGTATTCCCCACTGATGCATGACTTCATGAAACTCAAGCAGATGCTTTGCAGGGTTGTCATCTCTATGTTCTCCAAATCTGGGCAAAAAATCACCCCACTCATCCATAGCAGGAACAACATTTGGAAAATCATGAACATAAGAGAAATTAAAAGGAGCAAACCTCCGAGCCAAGATGGCTTCCATCTGAAAATATGACTTCTTAAAACTGTGGAGTCGCCACTGGATTCTTTAATCATGGAGTTGCCAGGTGAATGATATGCAGTCTGAATCTGTGTCTGGTCTTTGTTCACCATCAAAGATCAGATCTGGTCGTTGTCGTTCTCCCAAGGAAGATATCTTCACTTCCGTCCCCTGCAACGTTGCCATTAATGTTAGCACTGAGAGTCACCCTCTGACTGCAAGAGGATAAGCCCAGTACCCATCAAAATAAAGTAAAAGGATTAAATGGTTTGAGAAGGTGGATCAGTTAGACTGTAGAGAGAGGAAAAGATAACATAAGTAACTGTAGATCAGTTTGGGACCATTGGGCTATGGAGTCATAAGTATCGTGAATAAGGAAGGCATTTAAACCACCTATCAGACAAAAGGATTAATGTGGTGATAAGGAGAAAGAAGACAGAAAATGTTTGTGCGATGAACCATGAAAAATGGGCAAGATGACAACAGATCCTCTACTGCCTCAAGAATCCATAGATCAGAGAGATGCTACATCCAGACAAGAAGAAAACAAAAAAATGTTTGTTGAACCATGATATATGGGCAAGACAACAACAGATTCTCCATCGCCTCAAGGATCCATCAATCAGAGAGATTACATTCAGACAAGAAGGGAAACACGAAGGGTCTGAGTAATTTCCTCCCTGATCTCCGCAATGAGAAGATGCTCGCTCATAGCGAGATCGATATGCATCGCTGATCTGTTGATCTAGCAAGATCAATGAGCCTAAGCGATTGTGGGCTCACAACTTGCAGAAACTTTAATTTGCATCCTGATCCCTGCAATGACTCCCCATCGTCGATTTCTCTTGGATGAGATCTAACGGTCGCGACTTAATCTTGCCGATCTGACGGCTGGAAATTGAATATGTTCGCCTGTCAGTATTTCCAACCCGAAATGGACTGCTTTTGAATGCTGCGTTTGGACGCTTCTGTGCAAAACATGGACTTGGTCGTCTTGTGACCCTTTGATAACTATATGTGATAACACATTGCATGGAATTGATTTTTCCTAGTACATAAAGCCAATGTCCAACCTCTTTTTGGGGATTGGGATGATATTGTCCATAGGTTTAAAGAGACTTGGGCATATTCAAATGCCAAGCCTTCTGCTTTTAACCAACTGGAGAACATCATTCAAAAGAGTGGTGACTCGGTGAGACAATGATGAAGTATGATGCTAATATTCAAGCATTTTTGAGTCAGCTCAACAACCAAGTGCTAGAAGATGAAAATATCAATCAATTTATATTTGAATTCAATCAGAGCATTGGAGAAAATGTGCAGACCATAAGGCCGTGGCATACAAAGCAGTGGTAAATGCAACCATAGAAATCGAAGGAGAGATAGAATGGATTGCCATGGACATAGAAGTGAAAAAGGATGAATGGGAGCATGAATTTCGTAAGAAACAGAAAGAGATGAAGAAGGTGGAAGAACTACTAGGCACGGAGATTGACTTTGAGACAAGCAAAAAGAAGAGACAATCACTAGAGGAGTGATGAAAAAGAAGATGCCCTACATAAGTTGAATAAGTTCAGTTATTGCAGAAATCATAATCCTACAAACCATTGTTGGGTCAATTGCCTATAAAATTCAAGAAGTTGGAAAATATACGAAAGGCCAAGTGAACAAGAAGGATTGAGTAATTAAGTTTTCCTAAATATAGTCTCAAGAAGGACAACCAACATATGCAAATGTACTGCGAGTGCAAGTACATGAAACCAATATTGTGTCACTGCTTGGAGGTAAGTAGGAATGTAAGTGTTATCTTTGTGGGATGTGGGGACACACAGTAGGAAATTGTATGGATCATTGTTGGGAGTCAAAGACCACATTATTCCTCATTTGTCTGACGAGAAGACATCTAAGGATATGTGAGAGGCCCTAGTGAAATTGTACTAGTTTGATAACCAGAGCAGAAAGATGTTGCTCAGGGAGAAGCTCAGAAGCACAAAGATGGCCAAGGGAGAGTCAGTGGTTACATATCTCCCCAAGTTCACTCAGATTAGAGATGAACTGGCAGTTGTTGGAGAGACCGTGGATGAGATAGAGCTGGTGAAGACAACCTTGAATGGCTGCAACAAGTAGTGGGACGTGTTTGTCCGAGGAGTGGTAGCTTGGGAGAAAATCCCTGATTTGGAGAGGTTATGGGACGACTTCACCCAAGAGGAGTTGCACGTTGATTCCTCACAGGCTAGCCAACCAAAGAGTGAAGAAGAGGAGAATGTTGCTCTTCATGCGAAGAAGGGTAATGGAGGAGGTTCGAGCAACATGAGCAAAGTGAAATGCTTTGCATGTCATAAGCCTGGCCACTATGCAAGCCAGTGTCCCAACAAGAAGAAGAAGGAGGCACATGTAGCCGCATCAACATCAAATGAGATTGATGATTTTGCTGAGAAATTCGAGGAGGAATTTTCAAGGAGGACATTGGGGCATGGATCGTGGATAGTGGATCATCTCGCCATATGATGGGGATGAGGTCGATGTTCCTTAGTGTTTCAGAGACAGGTTCAGACTTGCATGTGAGAAGTGGAGCTAGCACCATGCATGCAGTAAAGGGGGTTGGATGTGTCATATTCCAGCTAGAGTTAGGAGGTTCTCTGGAGGCGACCGAGGTGTTGTTTGTTCCAGAGCTGAAGGTAAATTTGCTCTCAGTATCAGCTCTGGAGGACATGGGATATGCAGTTATGTTCGAGGATGGACATGTATTGATACGTTCAAAGGGAGCAGATACCCAGGATGCTGCAGTGAGGCTTGGCATCAGGGAGGGTATGATGTACAGGGTGTTGGGACAACCTGTAGCAGGGTCCAAGGGGATCTTGGATCGTAGATTAATGTCAGAGACTAAGTCTAGTGGACCAGTGACTTCATCCAGGACTGTCAAGAGTGTCAGTTGGTATGACATGACATTCATGAATGAGGAGAACATGTTATCAGATCAGAGTGCAGTAGAGGTAGTAGGCGGATCTTTCGGTTTAGAGGAAGCAACTACAACAACTACAACATATTTGATGGGGTCAGAGATTGATCCAGGAAGTGACACTTTCCTCACTAAGAGGGAGTGTTAGTTTATAGCTCAGAAGGTGTCTCAGCTAAGCCTATGTGTCCTAGGCTAGCTGATGGACAAATTAAAATACCCAGATCAACTTTATTTATTTTTGCCTAAGTCTAACTTAGGAATTTAGAAAAAATTCTTTTTTGAGAGTTGTGTAGGGCCCAGGCGAGTGGGACGCACCACTTGAGTGCTGAGTGGGGTCCAGCCATGAAGGGCGCCTCAATCTGAGCCATTGAAGGCTATGCTAGGCATACATCTCAAGGTAGAAAGGAGTTTGAAGGAAAGATAAATTGAGGAGCTGATGATGAGAATGACACACACACAACTCTCATTGAGCAAGAGAGTTGAAGGAGAGCACTTGGCTGAGAAAGAGGGCAAGTGTAGGGGCTTTGGCTGTGGCGATTTTGCAGGTAGAGAGCAGGTCGAGCAACAGGCATCACAACAACAAGCTGAGAGGCAGAGGGCAGGCCGTATGAAGCAGGGAAAGAGGGCTATATGACGCACAAACAGTAAGGGCCGAATTTGCCCAGGCCGTACATGCCGATTCTGAGGTTGTTTGGGCCGATTTGTACATGCCGTACTCTTGGGTTGAGCTAGGGCCAAGTCTGCTGGGCGAGTTTAGCTGGGCCGTATAGCTACCAGAGGAAGACAAATTTCTGTAAGAAATTTTCTGGTGTATTAGCTGCTATAAATCTATTTCTCAGAAGCCAATAAAGCCCATCCTTTGGTGGTTTTCCCCACACTGGGGTTTCCAGGATATTTCTAGTGTTGTCTATTTTATGTGCTTCGTTTTCTGTTAGTTTCTGCTGTGCTATTTTAGTTAAATAAATCAGCTGTAAATTAGTTGCAAAATTTCTGAAGTTATTACAGCAAAGTATAATTTCTGGGTTAAAATTATTGGCAATAATTTCTGTGTGCTGAGTTATAGAAAATTAACAATGAGAAGTCCTAGCAATTAGATTTCTCTATTTTATAGATGATCAACTGCTTAAATTGCATATTTTAGGGTTAAAACACATTATTTGCAGTGAGCTAAGGCTATCAAGACCTATGAATTTGGTTGAAGCTAGAAATATGGCAAAGAAGATCGAAAGGAAGTTCACTAGTCAACTAGAGGTTGCTTTTGAAACTCCGAAGACGACAACAAATTGCAGTCCATCAAGCCATTACAACGATACTAAATATTACCACTCATAAAGGGACAAAATGAAGGATTTTTTTTTATCTTAGGTGTGGTGAGATCTAGACTCAAGGACATAGATGTGAAGACCTGTCATTACATTACTTTAATATAGTGGATGCAAAAGAAGTAGAAGTCTTGAATCTAGAAAGTGAAATCACTATAAGATACAATTTAGAATCCGACAATGATGAAAAATTGCCAAAAGTGTCATTAGCAATTTAGCATTACTCATGCATACCACAGAAGATACGTGAACAAAGAGCCCAAAAAGAAACGATTACTTGAAAATAACAAACACAAGAACAAATTACAAAATATATTCCACCTCATCTAAGAAAGGTTGATAATATCCAAGATCTAATGAGAAAAGGGCAAAAACTGTTGAAATTTTCCCAAATTGAGTTTTAATGCAAAACATTAAAGCTTCACCTCTTGACTCTATGTTTCCTGGATCTTAACTCTGTGAATTTTCAGCCTTAGGTCTGTTATGAAATAGAGTATAAAACAGCAGCGTAAAGAGTACAATATTTTATTTTCTAACAGACCAATCTTCTAGGCAATCCAAGGAGAAAATATACCAAACTATCTAGATAAGTTTCTGTCCTCTTGGGCAACTTATACCACATAAACCAGATCTGAAAATTCACTTTTACAGTAGTTATAACAGAAGTAAAACAATGGATATAGCAATAGCAAAACAACCCTTAGATTTTTCAATGATGATGTTAAATCACTCAACAAATTGTCCTTTTACTTATGTCAAATCATCAAGACATATATAGTTGTAAATAACAATAAATGAAGGAGATATATCACTGAAAATCAAATCTGGAAATTGCAGAAGTTTTGGACAGCTGAAAACTTCATTAATATGCTCAAGATGAATTCAAGTATAGACCATAGCTCTCTATCAAGGCTAGTACAAACCCACTAGCTCTCCAAAACCCTGTCTAGGAAAAACAATGAAAACCCTAGCTCAACCAAGGAGTTTCAACATGCAAGAATCACTCCAACAAGTCCTCCAAGGCAAGACATCCACTTCTCTTCTTCTTCTCCACCACATATACCCTAGGGTTTTATCACAAAACCTAATCTCAAATCTCCAAGGGATAAACCCTAACTTTAGACTTCCAAGATGCTCCAAGAAGATCAGGAAACCCTAGTGACTTCAAGAGAGAGAGAGATCAAGTACAAATGAAAACCAAGAGAGAGAGAAGACTCGTGTGCAGTCTTCTATAAGTCACATTTCAACACAAGAGTGAGTACACAATGAATGAATGATGTATGTATGAGGACTCTCTCCTTCCATTATTTATATGAGAGGTAAGGGAGGTCAACAATACTGTTATCGCACAATTTGTACTTTGATAGAAGAAGAGGTTAAAGGAGAGCAAATTGGCGTAACAGGAGACTATCCTATCACTGTCACCTCAATAGGATGTCTCTTTCTATTTAGGGTGGTAGGCCCAGGGGAGACGTCCTTGGTGACTTGGGGGTTTGAGAAGGCAAAGTCAAAGTGGCTAGATAAAGATCCCTTCTCACAAGTCACCACCTATCAGAAAGTCCGGTTTTATAACCAATGAAAAGACAATATGTCAAGTGTACGTGCCCATAACAAAGCAACAAGAAATTAGATATATTTGCAAGTATACTTGCTGGTTAGCACTTCATAAAACCATGGACTTTCTTGATAAAAGCAATTTGCTGAATATGATGAACTTTGAAGTAAACAGAAAATTTATAACAACAATCTTTATAGAGCAATACTTCACGTTAAATGCCTTGAAAATAGCTTCAAAATGACTAGGAATCATTAACCATTGAAATCATAATATTAGCATTTGATAGAAGCAGATAAAACGAGGTATAATTCAGTCTTTTCAATTGCTTTTATGAGCTTTTAATGCTGCATCTAATGGCTGTAGCTTACTTTAGTAACAACAACAATATTGTTAGTAGGTTAGGCTATTTTGGGGTTAGAAAGTGTTAGTAGGTTGCTCAAAGAGTAGGTTTTGAAGGTTGTGTTGATCAATTACTCAAGAGAGGACTTAGACTAGTGCTTTTTTAGGGCAAATGGAGTCAATAATGCAGCAACAAATGTTGAAGACAAATGATAATGGAGAGTCAAAGACAAGAGAGAATGACAGATTGGAGTGTTGGTAACCCAAGGCTCCAATTATCCAACCCTAGGGGAAACTAGCTACTTAAGGTGTAGGTAACCCTAGGCCTTAGTAGATTTCCTCCCTCTTTAACTTAATGATGAAGTAAAATCGGCTAGGATGAAGCAATGGATACTAAGGTGTTGCAATGGCAAGGCCTTAGCTCATGCTTCAAGAAAATTTGCCTTTTGACAATATCCTATGTTGCAGGAAACGCCCCCCCCTCTCTGTTTCGGGGCCGTACCGTGCCCATATGGTCGGGTTTCCGCGGCTTTCAAAGGAGAATTAGGCAAATAAAGGGGCCGTGGGGCCCCCAAACTTCCAGTTAGTGTTAGTTAATGCCTTTTTGGCCTTCTTTAATTAGAATGAAGACGATTTTATGTGTTTTTGTTTTAATTAAAAAAAAAAACTTCTAGATGCAAACCAAAACCTTAAATCTCCTTCATTTGCTATAAGAAACCACTTGCTTCACTCATTCCTCACACTTTCATTAGCAAGAGGAGCTTCCTACAGCAACAAGAAGGAGATTGTGTGTGGTTTTAGTGAGCAGATTTCTTCTCTATTTGGTGAATAGATTTATTTTATGTTTGCTTAGCAAGTTAGCAGTTTTTTTTTTCTCTTGGTTTCATAGCAATCTCTCTATCTTAATTTATGATAAGCCTTCTAGTGATTGGTGATTAAATGGTTGATGAATTTTGTGTTTAGCTTGCTGCTGTTATAAATTGTTAGCTACAGCCATTAGGGCTGCTTCTTTCTGCTGTTATTTTTCATTTATCTCACAATTTAACCATTGAAAAGTTTGTTTAAGTATTGGATCTGAAAATGCTTGTCAAGAGTTTTATTTTGAGCTATTCATATGCTGATTTTTATGGTTAAATATTGTTGTTGTTACAATTTACTTGCTGCTGATAATACTTATTTTTCATTAGTTTTCAATGTTCATTAGTTTGCTGCTGATAAAAATTAGTTTTCATTAGTTTTCATGGTTAGATTGGCTGTTACAATAGCCAATCTAACCATGAAAACTAATTTTCTGTTTTGTTTGCTGAACAAAGTTTTCATTTTCTTCTTTTCTTGCAACATTCATGGCTTCTCAATGTGCTGTTTCATCTAATCCTAGAGCTGCCGAAGTAAGCAGGCAACAGGAATACTATCCTCTTTGGAGGCATGTTACCAAGGTCAAAGCTATGGGTGCCGATGGAGGTTCATGGGAATGGAACTGCAATTTATGCAAGAAGGATAATAACTTCAAGGGCTCTTACACAAGAGTCAAGGCTCACATTTTGCATGAAGGGAAGGGTGTTGAAGGTTGTCATCATACCCTTGATCTGCAGGCGAGGGATAGATTCGAAAAAGAGCATGATGATGCTCAAAAAAGGAAGGATAATAGAGCAAAGATTGCTATGCATGGCAGTAGCAAGCCTCCTCCTCATTCCTTGGGTGTTAGCAATGAGCCAAGGATTGTTCACGAAGCAAGGAAGAGGAGGGCGATAGAGGTAGAAAACGAGATAGCCAAAGGCC
>ML820352.1:120510-132490 GCA_009831015.1 Picea engelmannii
TTGTGACCTCTCACCTTCCTTGGCATCAATCCCAAGGCCTCCCACACCTCTTTGCTTGATCCCAACACCTCCTACATTTTTCTACACCCTAGATCTAGTTTTCAAACCCTAGATGGTGTGCCCTAGCCTTGAGATCTACTCATGTGCTTGGTGGTGGACACTTGGCTTAAATCCAAGAGAGGTAGGTTTGCCTCTCCAAGTATAAATAGATCTCTTTTCTCCTCCCCAACACACCATATCTTGAGCTATTGTTATGCTACTTGATTTTCCTCTCTCTCTCTTGTCATTTCATTCATTCTTGCTCTAGGGTTTTGGAGTATTCCTCTCCAAGATCACTTCTTTGGTAATAATATTTGGAAGCTTTGGAGGACAACAAGAAGGGTAATGCATGTGCTTGTTATTCTTATACATGGGAGGTAATATTGTTTAATGTTCTTTCTTGTTTCTTGCAACACTAGATCTTAGGTAACGTGTTATCTAAGTAGGCTTGGTAGTGTGTATGCCTATTGGTCTATAGATCTTGATGTATGATTTAAATTGAAGTGTCGTTAATTTTCATTACATCAACGTATTGTCTCTTGTATTGTTTCTTGCAACACTAGATCTTAGGTAACGTGTTATCTAAGTAGGCTTGGTAGTGTGTATGCCTATTGGTCTATAGATCTTGATGTATGATTTAAATTGAAGTGTCGTTAATTTTCATTACATCAACGTATTGTCTCTTGTATGCTTGGGTTTGAAAGAATATTGCAAGTTCACCTTCAAAGTTTCATTGGGAACTCCTTCTAGAAGGGAAGGGTCACTTGAAGCTTTTCACACTCCAACTATCTAGATCTATTACTTTTCTCTTATATTGCTGTACATCCATCTCATTTTCAGCTAGCATATCTTGGTTTAGATAGGTCAAAATAATTTAAAATCTATATCTTGTCTTGTGGAAAGTTCTTGTCCCAAAAGGGCAAGGGTTTCCTTAACATTATTTGGTTGTGTGTAGCCATCCTAGCAAGCAAAGCTTGTTGTTTTTACAGTTATATCAGATCTGGTTGGAGGCTCTTGGCTGCCCCAAAGAGACACACACAACACTTCAAGACCCCTTGGGGGAGTTTGGTAGCTATCTCTAACCCCTTCTTGTCATTTTCTAGCCTAGAAGTGCACTTTTTCCTTTTATTTGCTTGTTTGTTTGAGCTTAAAGTGTAAGAGGGGAAGTGGTACGGCCTCCCCTCTTCTTTAAGCTTGTGGGTAGGTAGGACGTAGGCTGATCTAGTTTTCCTTTCCATTTTTCTGTTTTTTCTAGCTTGGCCGCAAGGTTTAGAAGGTGAGGGCACCTTCTCAACCTTGACGTGGTTATTTGCTTGGTTGTTTGTAGATTAGCTTGTAGATTAGTTTACTTTTCCTCTTGCTCATCTTTCATTTGTTTGCCCTAATAACCAAGATCTAAGAACACTTAATCTAACTAAGTCAAGATAACTTAATAACCTACCTAGTTGGGAGAGGAACACCCCAAAGAGGTAAGGATGAGTGTTAATGCTTTACTTTTCATGTGATGTGATTGATCTAAATGGTTTAATGTTCTTAATACTTATGTTTTAGATCTAATCTCTCATCTTAAGCCCATTGGGCAACACACTTAATAATTTCTATTTGGATCTTGCTTAGTTCATCTCTTTTCAAGCTTTTTATCTATCTCATAAGCACACGTTTTACTATTCATGCTTAATATCTCTTAAAGTGCTTAAATACATAAGTGGTTTATTTATTCATTGCTCATATCTATTGATAGCCACGTCTTGGGCTTGGAATTTGTTGAATGGTTAAGTAGGCAAACACACTTAATAATTTTCTTTCTCATCTCTTAAGGCAAGTTGTTCTTGCCATTGATCTATTGTCTCTAATCAAACTTATATTGATGTGCATGTGATATAATCTCTATTTCTTTCAGCTATTTCTTTTATTTTGCTTTATATGTGTTGATTCACTCATTGATTTAAGCTTCAGCAACACACTCTTTGAACAAGTAACAGCTTCGGCCATCTCATTAATTTGCACTAAAAAAGTACTTTAAAACCTTCTAAACACTCTTTAAATAACCTAAAAGTCTACCTAATTGTTATATATACTTGATAGAATATTTTAGGGTACCTTAGACAACCATCTCCACCATCTAAAACGGGTTTGAGGAAAACAACGGAGGGTAGTGGCAGGGGACTGTCCCGAGGCGCTCTAGGTGGGTGTCCTCTCTGGGAAGTACTCTTACTGTCAGGGCTAACCGTGGAAGCTAGGGTGGACCTCGTTGCCTTACTATCTTGAGCACCCGGTAGTTATTTGGCAACAGGAGGAGGAAGCTTTGGTGAAAGCCAATAAAACTTAAAATCCTTAAGAAAAGCCTAACTATTAAACCCTTGGCCAAATCTAATAATACTTGGTGGGCTTAATAGTAAAGAGTGTAGATTGTCTTCAATATCTTCATAATCATTGTGCTTAACTCTCCTTTGTAATCTTGTTGATGAAGTAATGTATTGATGATAATCTTATGCAAATGGTGATGTGACTTGATGCTTTGATCTTCTATATCCTGCACACATTGAACCAATACTTGATTAAATTGTTGTTGTAATCTATCATTCTTTTAATTGTAAATCTTGTAAGTAAATGTACATGGTATTCTTTTATTGAGTTATTCTTTCTTGTAAATTTATAACTTGAAAATCTTTTGTAAAGAAACACCCTTTAACATAGTTGACCCCTTGCCCAATTTCTAGGCACTAGTCTTAGTTGACCTAGGAAAAAGGACTTGCTTGTCATGCTAACCCTTGCATATTGCATGGTTGCCTTAGCATCTTAGGATTAGAATCTCCTCTAACCTTAACCAATTAAAATCAACTCCTACAACCTAACTCTAACACACATAGCAACTAAGGTCTACCCCCTTTGGCTTCCCTAGGAGTAAGCATAGACGGAAGAGGTTCCGGTCAAAGTGACAGCGTGGGCTGTGAACCTAGGCATTGTGCCTCCAAGGACACACTAAGTGAGCCGAACTCAAGCTCACGTTTGCAAGTGTGTATAAGGACGGCAACAGGAGGCAAATAGGAGGATTGTTGGGTTGCAATCTGTGGACATGTTGATCATCAACATCGTGTTGTAGATCATATTCTCCATTGCGGACCTCGAGACATGATCTCCTCCAGTAACCCCTAGGCATGGGGGGGGTAACAGGTCCACCATAACACAAACCAGTCAAGCAATAGAGTTGGCCAACCATGACAGAGATCAGCCAAGCAATAAACAAAAAGTTGATCAATTGACCAACCAACAATATATGGACAGATCAACTGATAGAAAGCAAGTCAAAAACAATATAACAATTGATCAACTAGCATAGCCAAAGAAGGTTTTCTTTATGAAAAGCATATGTAATAGTCATCTCAGTTTTGTTATTTTATTTTTTCGATGTTCTCCTAAGTGCAACTTTAGGAAAATTTTATTAATTTAAAATGCATTTTTTAAATAGCATTAACATACCTTTCATGTTCTTCATTCTTCGTTCTTCGTTCTTCGTTCATCGTTCTTCGTTCTTCATCTCATTTTTAATTCAAGGACTTCATCTCACAACTTTACACATTTTTATCCTTGTCCAACATCTACAGTTTCCAATGGGATTCTTTGATCTAACATTATCTCTATCACAGTCTTTGGACATCTAATGCTTTGACACCATATTGAGAAAAAGATTGCAAATAGATAAAGATACTATAGATAATTTCATTAATGCCCAATGAATGACCACAAAAAGTACAGCAATGCAACTAAAAGAGTACATTCAATGTAAGTACAAAGTGGGACTACTAAAGCAACTCCTATACCAATGTTATCAAAGCAAAGAAAGATAAGGATCTAAGTATCCAGCTAATTAGCTAAAAGAAACTATAAGAGAAGGTAAAAATGCAAAAGAAATGTTAAATGTCGAAACTAGGTGCAGAACAAAAGAGAGGCTATCAAAGCATGTTGGAGTTAGTTATTGAGGCCGAGTGAGGAAACCAAGACAGAGGCTCCAATCACTGTGAAAGGGTCGATGCACCGGTGGATGATATCCTTGAGGGAATGATTGGGCTAAGGGGACCTTGGCTACATGATCCTGGGTCGAACACAAGAGCGAGGAATCCCACCTCTCCTAACATCCAAGGTCATGGGGAAGGAACTCTAGATGGAATATTGATTGATTGACCAAACCTGAAGAGTAGTGATCTAAATGGAGAGAGCACATCTCTAGGATCTCCTAGAACTAATCTACTTCATGGACTAGTGGTGTACATCCTGGGGCCTAGAACAATAGCTCGTCAAGGGTCTCTAGGAGGTCAGGTGACACACTTGGGAGGGGGTCGAGAGGATAACCAAAGTCTCACTGATCTAGAATCTAAAATGGCATGCATCTTCTCCTATCGTTTGTTGCCCCAATCTGATGGGACAACCGAGCATTAGAGGCGACCCTTTTGTTGTCGTCTTTATACACACCTAGTGACATGGAAGAAATCTTCAATCCACTTGGTGTGTCCTTGGGGGGAAGTCTCGAGTCAAGGTGTTGTCACCTGATCCTTGACTCCTTCGTTTAGGCCAACTCCTAGCAAAGCAAAGGGGGGGTAGTCCCTAACACAATATACTAAGGCTTGAACTAATCTAAGTACAAGAAATAAACCTAGGAGTTTATTGCAATAAAGACAACTACAATAAAAGTAACTCTATACTAGCAGCATATATCATTCATTCACAAAGAAATAGCTTATGGAGATAGATATTCAATTCAAGAAATACTTGCATAAACGTATATTCAAAGGATACAGGTGCTTGCAAGTAAAATGACCATAAGAAAATTAGATATTTCAAAATAATGCTTTGCAAAAATAAATACTTGAAGCAAATGGCTTCTTAAAATATAGGAATGAAACCAATGTCAATAATGAGATCGTATGTTTATGTTGTTGAAAGTGTAAAGTACCCTGTGGAGATTGCTTTTAGAGTTTGATTAATGTTCAAATATTATTTTATTGCATGGAAATAAAACTAATATGAATGTGGCTTCTAAGAGGATATTCCATAGGGTGGAGGTTGAGCTTGTCGAATATTCAACAGGGAGAGTATCCCTCTGATTTTGCAGACAAGCTCAGGAAAATGTGGGAGATTCGATAGGTAGAATCTAGATCTCAAAGTTCCCACTGGATTTCTCACACAAACTCTCTTACGTTTCCACACCAGAAATAATTCTTAAAGATTGTCCTAGTTAATCTACTCCACACTAACCAGCCCGGTTCTGCGTGAAACTTACTTCCAAAAGATCAAGACTAAGCTCGCAATTGGAATGATCAGGAACATACACCGGGAGCTGAGGAGAAATGTTTATTTTAAAAGAAAAATAAAAGAATGAAAATAAATTGCAGAAATGTAAATGTTTTTTTCTAATTAAACTACTGTCCACATTGTCCAGCCTCTTTGCAAAGGAGCTGAGAGGACAGGTTTATTTGCTCCAAATTGAAATTACAGTAAATAAAAAATTTCTAATTACTAATGTCCTCACTGACCAGTCTCTTTGCAAAGGAGCTGAGGGGATTGGTTTATTTGCCAAATAAAAAAAACTTTGCAAAAAGGAAATCTAATCTAGCAATTAAGGATTACTTTCCAAAATGAAATCTAATCTATGTGATTGTTATTGTTGTATTTTATGCTTATTAAATGATGAAAAGCAAATGAAATGAAATACTAAAGCAAAATACACAATCACACTTGTTGACCACCTATTTCAACTAGGTGTCAACGTTATGTACCATGAAGATATGTACCTTGTGGTACAACAAGTTTGAAGACTTATGGCTCATCAGGGAAATTTTGCCCCCAACACTTCTTTCTATATACACGGAATGTCCGGTCCGGTCCCCTGCGTGAGATAATTTTGTAATATGTTAGCATGGATCATTTTTTTTATTTTGCCTAGGACTTTATCATTAGGAAAGTCCTTTCATCGAGTGTTTTTTTTTCTCAAGTAATAAATCTTGCTTTGCGGCGATTTTAATTACCCTTAAGTTTTCACTCAATAATCCTCCGAAGTGGTGAAAGGCGTTCTAATGATCGATCTCATTGAGTGACTAAGGTTTAGAAGTGTTTTAAATGACATGCTAGACATCTCCTAGAGTCTTGCGGAATTCCGTTAAGTTTTGATAGGATTTTTTAATAATTAAAATTTTTCGTAAATTGGAAATTTTAATTATTTTTTATGCAAAATGTAAAAAATTGGTCCTTATGGAATTTGCATAAGGGTATGAGTGCTCAAATCAAATGGCTTATGACCCCCTACACCCTTGGACCAAGTTTTAGCTCGATTGGACAAGTTTTGCTAGGTCTTTGTTCATGAGGTGTCCAAGTCGGTCAAAAACCAGCAATTAATCGGTTAAGGTAAAAATGTCAAATTTTGTAAAAGTGACTAAAGTCATGGAAAAGGAGGGGGAAATGATTCCTAAAGTCTTTCCTAAGTTAGGAAAAGGTTCTAAAGTGAGAGATCCCCCCCCCCAAGTCAAATGTTAACCACTTCATGAGTTTCCCTAAGGAGAGGGGCACCCCTCCTCTTCATGTGAGTGTGGAAAAAGACAAAACCTGGGGAGGCCCCCACACTTTAGTGTGCCCCCCTTGGACCATGGAGAGGATGTCTAAACACTAAAAGGGGTTTACCACCTCCCTTTACCATTGTTCTCTCTCTAAGTGTGCCCCCTCTCTCATGTGGTGCGCCCCCCTTGAGTCGACCCTCCATCTTGTGAAGTGACACTTGTAATGCATGCAAGGGGGGTCTCTCCTCTCCTCCCTTAAAAGAAAGGCTCCTCTACTCATTTTGACATCTAATTTCATAGCAACTCCATGCTGCCCAATTTTCTCCTCACTCTCTCTTGCTCTTCCCCATTTTCTCTCTTGTAATATTGTTGCCATATTGCAGCCACTCTTTTCAATAATAGAAGTGAAGCTTTGGAGAAACTCTTGGTGTTCTCTTGGTGTATTCTTGGTGCTCTTTGGCTGCTCTTATATGGTGTTTTCCTTTGCTTGAGATAATATTGTGAATTTATGCTTAACCTATTGCTTACATTGTTTTACTTGAAGAACCCCAAACAAAGTGTTTTGCTGGGGATAAATTTGTAGTAGTATTGCTATAGGTTTATGTGATTTGTTCTTATTAGTGTTTGCAAAGTATTTTGTAGACCTTTTAGAAGATCTCACATTCTTGCCTCATTGTGTAGCAAGGGTTTACAGGTTTACATGTTACCCAAAGTTTGGAGGAGTGGACTCCAAAAGCTTCATTTCACTTCACCTAAATTTCTGATATAATTTTCAGCTCTTATTTACTTATTTTCTGCATATATGATCATCTAAATATTGCTTTCAAATCAATTTCCAAGCTCAGATTTTGTACATGAAATTTTTTGTTTATATACTAACCCAAAGCTAACTTGTTTTAAGTGATCTTTAGCATTTTCCAGCAAGCATTGCTTGTTATTTTATGCAGGTTTTCACCAGTCCAATGGGAAGTGTTGCCCAATTTTGGCCATAAGGAGCTCAAGGAAGCGTCCAAAAGCCTTGGTGCAAAACCCTCTCCCTCTTCTTGCTTTCCAAATCATTGTAAGCATCCCAAGAGAGTCTCTTAGACTTGCATTCTTTTATCATTTCATAATTTGTAAATTGTAAAGTATTCTCTAATTTTGTTTTGCCCACATCTTGCATGTGAGTGGCTTTGCCACCCTTGCAATACCGTATTGTTGTTTAATTTGTAATTTTTGTTTAATTTATTTGCCCCACTTCCCCCACAAAGAGAAGGTTGAGTGGCTAGTATTAACTTGTTTTATTTTATTTCAAATTATTTTACCCATCTTGTCACAAAATCAGTAAGCGTGACCTCCACATTGTGCCATAGTTGTGAGGTTTGCAAGTTGGTTTATTTTTCCCACCTTTGTCCTTAAGGCAAACTTGTGTGGTTAGTTTGTTTATTTCAATTTATTTCAAGTTATTTTAATTACTTATTTGTGCCCACACTTTGCATGTGAGTGGCTTTGCCACCCTTGCAATATTGTGACGGCTAGTTAGATTTTCTTTTCTTTGCAAAGTAATCAAACTCGTGCCCCGTCTTTTGCCCTGCATTCCCTCCCCTTGCCACTTTGTGGATCTTGGGTAATAAGAAAGGGCAAAGGACTGTGTGGCTAGTTTAATCAGGCACCTAAATCTATTATTGCTAAAACCATTAAAAAGGGGTGACTTGGGAGGCTAGAAGGGGTTGAAGTCGGGGATGGTTTCACAGCACTACGTGTCCTCCTTGTTGAGCCCCAAGCATCTTGGATTTGACCTGTGGAGCTAGGGGAGAACCTTCTTGTTCTTCTTATTGAGCACCCAACACTTCCTCTTAGTTGAAGGGATAAGGATTCCAGGTAGTAACATAGTGTAGGCTTGCATCTTTTACACCTAATTCCCCCTTAATTCAAAGAAAGACCTAAAAATCTGCTAAAAGTAACCTACACACATTGCAACACATTCACTTTACTTTTCCTTGCAATTTCCTTTTCAGCAATTCATTTTCAAGTACTTTCATTCTGTCATTTGCGACAAGTTATTTCTATGTGAATATTTACGTTTCCTAAGCATTCTTTATTTTTATTGCAAGTATTCTTCATTTCTTAGAGAATCAATTGTTTGAGTATAAAATTATTATTTGATTCATTGTGTAAGTTATTCCATTCTTTATTTTAATTTAATTTGTATAAATATCTTTTACTTATGCATAATTCAATAAGTTGAAATTGGATAATCTTTAGGAACTAGTCTAATTCTTGTTTTGTTAGGTAAAAGGTTTGTTTGTCATTGAAAGAGTTGCATCCTTGCATTTCTATTTGTCATTGAAAGAGTTGCATCCTTGCATTTCTGTTTGTCATTGGGTTGGGTCTCCCTAATCAATAAATCAATTAAATCCTTGAACATTAATAAAAAACTTCACATAGTTTAATAGGGTCCACCCCCCTTGGCTTCCCTAGGAGTGAGCCTAGACAGAAGGTGTCTAGATAGAGATGATAGTGGATCTAGACTTAGGTCTGTGCCTCCAATGACACACCAAGTGGGTTGGAGACTTCTCCATGATTGTAGGTGTGTATTAGGATGGCAACATATTTGGCGTCGTTACCGGGGATAAGTCTCTTATCCTTGGTTAATTGACAAAATTTAATTAATTCTTTGAAAACTAAGTAATAAAGTTTCCCTTAATTTATCACAACTTGAATTGTGCGATTTGACATTGCTTAGTCTCCAAGTGGCAACTCCATTTAATCATTCCTTGAGGTATCCTACTAGGAGCAACCCGCACAGGTTGGTTGATTCCCTTCCTGAACCTGAAAGGGCGTATAGGAGGAGAATAAACAGACTAGCTCCTCGTAGGCTCCTTGAAAGTCTTGGAGAAGAAGCGATTGAGTCCATCTCTATGGACTCAATTGGGGTAACTGTTGGAGCCGGAAGTCACTCCTGGATTGCTTGCAGGAGCAGAGCCCGACGCCCATCAGTTTAATGTCACGATTTGTTTTAAAGGGTGATCAAATGGAGGAAAACTCAGAAACGATATCGTATCAACTCAGAAACTAGGCCAGGCATGCATGGACGAGTGAGGTCTTGATAAACTTCAAACAGTGAGTTGTAGTAAAGGGTGAGTAGGGGGAAGACTTGCATTAGAAGAGTGCGAAGGTCTATCACAAATATCCGGTTTATAACAGACTGGAGAAGAAAGCATCCAAACGCAAAATCCTTTTACATTCAAACACAGAGGACCAGAGGGCACAACAATGTCATAACAAATCCTTTATCATGACAAGATTATTCAATCCACGCGAATCCTTCGACTGTGGACTCTCTGGCATGAGACGAAATATAGATGGAAAAAGAAAATTGTTTGTCATAAACCAAGAAGTCTCAAACACAGAGGCATAACCAGGAAACCAGAATGTTTGCTGAAACTTTACAGTCGGGAGCTTAGCTCTACCATCGATAGATACAAAAATGGCGAAAGCGCCTAAATATACTCAGAACAATCAACAGCAGCGGAACCAAGACAATGCATTGAAAGCTTTGCGTCTGCATGGCTTCCGACAGTCAACCTCTGAAGAGTCGTGCAACTTAAGTCAGACGCAATCTAATTCTTTGACAGTTCCAACGGCGAATCGACGTGCCTTTAATTCATGGCCGTGCTTTCCCATTATGGCGGAGGCGATATCTAACCACCACCAACCGCTTCAATAACTGCTTCACCGAGATCGAGGACAGCCCGGCCAACTCGGCACCTAAAGGCACGTGGAGGACTTCACCCGCCGCCACCTGGAGTAACTGACTGACTCAAAGGATATGCGTGGAGGCCAGCACGGAAGGTGGGGGGTATGAGAATGGAGTGATGGGGCCGAAACTGTGAGGACGCGAAAGAAGTGGCGAGGCGTGAGAAGGGTTTTAGGGGAGACACATGGCAAAAGACGATAAGCGGAGGAGGCAGGGAAGCAGATGTGATGGACACCTTTTAGTGGGAGGCTGACGTGGAGGGAAGGAGACACGGGGTAGGTGGTGTGTGGATGATGAGAAGGAAGGAAGATCACGCGGACCATAGAGGGGAGGTGGATGGATGACACACGGTAGCAGGAGAGAGGTGGCTCTGGAAGGTGTCATGGCGGGAAAAGGGCCCACGCAGGCCTAAACACAGAGCTGCTGAGGACAATGTGGATCGCGCGAGCGTCGTTGATCCGGGCGCTAAGATCTCAGCCGTCGGAGATCTGCGCCCCCGATTCCGGACCCCCCCCCCCCTCCGCTTAAAGGTAGAAAGGCAGGGGGGGTCCGGAATTGTCTTCATCGCCGTTGATCCAGGCGCGCCGATCTGGACCGTCGGAGAGGTGCGCCCCCGATTCCGGACCCCCCCCCTCCACTTAAAGGTAGAAAGGCATGGGGGGTCCGGAATTGCATGTGTGCCGTTGATTTGGGCGCGCGGAGGCACGCCGTCCAGATCTGTTCACTGCTTACCACGGGCACATTTACATTCAAAACTTAGGACAAGTGAGTTTTAACCCATTCTTTTACATTCTAACCCCCTTACAAGCAATATCGCTAACATTTGGCTCCATGGGGGATAGATTCGTCCCTGTGATGCTCTAAGAACTCTTTTTGCAGATTCAGTGCCTTTGTTGTTGGGCTATGGAGTCATTTATTAGTCCGAAAAACAAAAACAGAAACAATATTTACAAAACAAAACAAAAGAGCCGACTACGGCTCACAAAAAACACTTTTTTAAGAAATGCCCATTAACTGGGCTGCTAAAAACTTCTTTGCCTTCTAGATCCTGCAACCTGTAAGTGTTGTTTGAAAATACTTCAAGGATCTTGAAAGGCCCGAACCAGAGGGCATCAAATTTACTGTGTTTGCCCTTTTCCTGTCTGGGTGCATCCCATTTGAGCACCAGGTCACCCTGTTTGAATTCTTTCTTTCTGTTCTTCTTGTCAAAGGCCTGCTTGATCTTCTATTGATGATTGTAGGCTTTGTCCAAGACCTGCTCTCTGATCTGCTGCACTTCCACCATTTGGTGAATTCTTCTGAGCACATGGTTAGGTTCCCCCTCAAAGTCCTGGAGGAGATTTGCCACAGGTAAGGCGAGCTGAGTGGGGAAAATGGCCTCTATTCCATAAACCAGTTGGAAAGGTGAGATGCCCAGTGATTTCTTTGTTGTTACCCGATCAGCCCAAAGGGCAAATTTGAGCTTTGAGTCCCAGGCCCTTTCATTGTCCTCCAATAGCTTTTTGATAAGCTTGATTAGGCTTTTATTGGAGGACTCTGCCAGTCCGTTTCCTTGAGGATAGTAGGGAGTGGAGTGAATTAGTGCAATCTGGAACTGTTCACAGAATTTGACCAGAGGCTCAGACCTGAAGGGGGAGGCATTGTCAGTGACAAT
>ML820353.1:57156-70691 GCA_009831015.1 Picea engelmannii
AAGTGATTACAAGTGCATTTTAATGAAATAACATTCATAAAAACAACACGCCTAGTAATGTTTTTGAGAGAATGAGGTAGTAGTGAATTTCCTTCATTCCCATGTGTCCTAATATGTCATATAACTACCCAAAATCAAATTTATTGAAAGAGTTGCATGATGTTTCCATGTATTACATTTAGGGGCATGTAGATAGCCATCACTTCTCTCTGTCTCTAAAGATGTTACTTCCCAATCGATCTCAAATCTGACAACATCCTTAACCTTGCAAGTGGAACACAATCATAGCAAAATTGGGATAACATCCTTATCCTTGCATATTGTAAGTCTTCATATAGCTAATGTAAGATAATGCAATCATTTATACTTGTATTGCATATGAATATTATATTGAGATTGCTTCATGTAGTTGAGATTTAGATTACTCAACGAACAATGTTTTTTTATATCCAAGTGTTTAGAGATAAAACATTGAATTGTTATTTTTTATTAGAGATAACGCATTTAATTGATAGTATAAATACTTTTAACACATTTTTTCCCCGAGAAAAAAACGTAAATTTTATTTCAAGAAGAAAGAAAATTTACATTTTGAATAATACATGTATCCATGTATTTTGTCAAACATATACCTTTCATTTGTATAGGACGAGGTTCAACCAAAAAAATTTCAGAAAGTGTTACATATGCAAATGACATATGTCCTTCCTCTTCAAGTATATTTCTGCTAAAAAGTCTGAATAGAACTGAAAGATCTTTCCAAATTGTTGTCCAAAATGTGTATAAAAAAATCTCTCAAAACAACTGTAGGTCCCTATTCCATCTTCAAGAGTACAAAACATCACTCGGGCCATATGAAGATATTTTTTTTACTGATTGGAACCCCTGATGGATTAAATATTTTATCACTAATAACTATGCAAATGAGAAAACAAGGATGCTCATGGTGTGTCAAAAAAATAAATCCGACAATAAATAAGGAATAAACTACCTGAAGCCATCATCAGATATCAGATTTGAGATGGAACTGGAGCCTCTCCTTCCAATCCGGTCATGTCTATAAAAGGTCTATGATAGAATTCAAAATATATGTCATCCTTTACTTCCTTTATCTGCCACTGCCTGAGATCCAACTATAAACTTGCTTTAGAGAGCACATCGACTGCCATGTTGTGTTCCCTGTAGACATGATGCATAGAATAAGAGTCAAAAGAGGCCAATATGGAAAGCACATCATCAACAACTGGGAGGAGTCTAATGTTTTGACATTTCTATATTGTTTTGATCCAGTTTATAACTATCATTGAGTCTCCAAAAATCTATAGGGTGGAAATTCCTTTTTCGCATGCGAAGGTCAATAAAAGTTTAAGATCCATCAATTCAACATAGTTGTTTGTTCCAGGCCCCATCCCCATTCCACCTCGACTGATTTGAGAATCATTTTGGGATGCCCCATCATAGAAATCCCATGGCCTTGAGGTATCCGTGATTTCTTCTGTAATAGCTGAAACTAGAGAATGGTATTTTCCTTGAGGGAAGTGAGAGAGGATGCTAATACTCTGAGCAACAATGTGTTCCAGAATGGAAGAGTGGTCCTTGAATATGGAGGCATTTCTAATTAGCCAAGCCCCCCAATTTATGATTAGTGGGATGGATTTTATGTTACCGTTTGATGGATTTGAAACCCATGCTTTCCATGATTCTTCAATTGTTGGGCCTTGCCACCTGCATGCTTGGCTCAAGGAAATAGAGACTTTTGTCCTTATTTTCTTAGCATCCTTACAAAGGGCACACCAACTTGGTCCTTCCAATTTTTTGAGCTTCATTCTGTCCGAGGTTGGAATTTTATTTTTAATTAGACACCACATGAAGATACGAGCTTTTAGGGGAAATTTAATCTTCCAAACCCCTTTCCACCACCAGGAGGGATCATATTGCAACAAATCAATGTTGATTTGTGTGTATCCTGCTTTTGGGGTGTAGACGCCATGGGGGGAACGTTGCCACACCAATTCATCCTCCCTTACTGTAATATGAACATGCCTTATTTTGAGGGCTCTGATGTATTCAAAGCAAGTCCCAAAAAAGACCTCCCTTGACCCAAGTATTTCATCCTCCTTCCATTCTTAACCCTAAATTGTGGTTATGTCCATATCTGCAACCTGGGAAAGGTGAAATACCCCCTAAGCATGCAACCAATCTAACATGCCCTGGGGGAGTATATGGTTTTTGCCACTCCCTGGCCAAGGAACAATTCCAACCCTGAATTGTGTGCATTTTCCCACATGCCAAGACAAACCGTCCCTTACCACCTGGAAAGAATTGGTAATTGCTTTCCAAATAATGGAACAATTTGAGGTTTCCTTTGTGGGCCTTATAATCCATTCCTCCATAGAGTCTGGGCTTATATATTTCTTTGAGATTACTTTATTCCAAATACTATCTGTAGTAATCAATCTCCATACAGATTTTGCTGCAAGAGCCTTTGAAAAATAAAAAAATGTTTTTTAAACCCCAACCCCCCAATAATTTGGGGGATGCCAAGATATCCCATTTTACCCAAGGAATGTCAAAATGATACTTTGAGCCAACCCATAAAAATATAAAGAAAATTAGTCTTACCTTTTCTAGAATACCTTTGGGACTCCAGACAAGTGGCATCCAGTATACCAGAATTACTTCAAGAACTAATTTGACTAGAATCAATCTTCTCGCTTTGGAGATCCATCGAAAACTCCAAGATTTTAGTCTATTTTCCAATTTTGCTATAATCTAAGACCATACCTCCTTTTTGTAGTAATTTTGTTTAAGATGGAAACCCAAATATTTGAGTCCTTCATCAAGGGTCTTTTGTTCAAAAGGGAAGTGTCCCTTGCAACAATCCAACTCTTCCTCATTCATTTTTTGGGCAAAAATGGATGAATTTTGTTCATTTCTCTACATCCCTGTTTCCCTCCCAAAAAGATCTAAATTCACTTTTAATCTGTATGCATCCCCCTTCCGACCATTGCAGAAAATCAAGACATTATCTACAAAAAGAAGATGTGATATCTTTAGGGTGGAAGAGATTGAGATACCTTGAAATTCTCTCATGTATTTTGCTTCTCCAATAGCCCTACTCAATCCTTCCATTACCAAAAGGAAGAGGAGAGGGGAGAAAAGGCATCCTTGTCTTAATCCAAGTTTTGTTGAAAAGAATGGAGAGGCTGACCCATTTATTAGAACTACAAAGGATACTGTTGATATGCAACTCATTATCCAATTTATAAAAGGAAGCTCAAATCCCAGATGAGTCAACAATAGTCTTATATAGAGCCAACTAACTCTGTCATAAGCTTTTGAGATATCTATCTTTATCACTGCACCTTTAGCTTTCCGGGTTTTTATACTATACAATGCCTCTTGTGCCACTTCGATTGCTTCACGAATCTGTTTTCCTTCTAGAAAACCAAATTGTTCATGTGAAATTGATTTTGAAAGAATGGCCTTTATTCGTTTGTTGATAATCTCCGACACCACTTTGTAGATACTGTTACACAATGAGATGGGTCTAAAATCTTCCAGGGACTTTGGATCGTCCACCTTTGGGATGAGAGCAATAAAATTTGCATTTAAAGGCGCATGGATGTGTTCATTTAAGCGAGACTCTTCTACCACTTTGAGGATATCTTTTCCAATAAACTCAAAAATCCCTACAAAGAAATTTATGGTCCAACCATCCAGACCTGGGATTTTGTCTTTTTGAAAAATATGGAGAACTTCTTTTAGCTCATCTTCAGTGACCTCATCCATAAGATCTGTGTTGTCTTCCTCATCTACAAAGCTGGGGAAATAGAGAGCCAAACACATAATGGCATCAATTGAGACTCGACCATCAACTTTGAACAGATTCCAGAAATTTCAAGACCCCAATTGAGTCATCCCATCAAAAGACGAGATGGGTTTGCCATATGAATGATTGAGGTTCCAGATTGTGTTCTCCAACTTCATCCCTTTTTCATAGGCCTGAGAGAACTTAGTATTCTCATCTCCACTTTGTAACCACACGGCTTGACTCTTTAGTCTCCATGCTTTTTCTTTCTCTTCTAGGAGCTATCTTTTTTTTTTTCCCAAGTTAGCAGGGCCTGTTTTGATTCAAGGGAGGCATAGCCCCCTCCCTTCGATTCATATATATCTTGGAGGGTTGTTTCTACTTTGGTTAGTTCCTGTTCATCCCTCTACCTCTTCCATCGAGCCCATTCCACCATGGCCTTTTTTAGTCTTTTTAGATTATTTGCAAATTGGACTGCGACCTAAGCTTCTTCAATTTGTTCAATAGGAATCCAGGTTTCCTTGACCAGGGAGAGGAAATCCTCATCTTTTAGCCAAGCATAATATAATTTGAATGGACAAGCAAGTTTATGTGATCGCCTAGCTATTTCCATGAAAATCGGATGGTGGTTTGATTCCCCTCCACATCCAATCCATTATCTGAAGTTTAAGGAGGACTTGAGTAGCTTTTTTGAGAGAAGAAAGAAGTCTATTTTTTTAGCAATATAATCCTCCCATACTCTTTTGTTATGCTAGGAGGGGAAAATATTAGTGGGTGCAATATTGATTAGTCCCTTTTCATTGAAGATGTGATTAAAGTAGTCTGAAAGAGGATCAATGCGGGCTCTAGAGCCCCATGATTAATCCACCCCTACTGAGAAGTTGAGATCACCCCCTAGTATGAGGTTATCGTTGCTAAAAAAAGACTTGTTTAGTTGATTGTCCCAAAAAAGGACTCGATCCTGGTTAGGGCCATACACATTCAAAACCATGAAGCATCTACCCAGATCTTCCTGGAAAATGTTTACTCCCAGGCCCAAATAGAAACCCTATGACTTTTGGAGCTTGATTGATATGATATTCCAACTTATGGCCAGTCCTCTAGATCTACCTTTAACATTCACACCAATGAAATTCCAAAGTTTAAGGAAAGATTCCAGGAAAGTGGTGACTGAAGCCGATTCCCCCAATGTTTCCTAAAGAAGTATAAGTTCTGCCTGAGTCGTCTCCACTAACTGTTGGAGAGCGATTTTATTGGACGGGCTCACCACACTCCTACAAATGAAAGAGAGGATTTTCATTTCAACACCCCTTCCAAGGTTTGCTTTGCTCTAAGGGCCCCAAAGATGGATAATTGTCTGCCTACTGCCATGTCCATAATAGATCTGGACTGGGATTTTCAAAGGAAATACTTTCTCCCCTGGCCCTTTACTCGTGGAAGAAGAAGGGTTCAATCCCGATCCCTCTAGCTTCTTACTCACTTCACCAACAATTCAGATGGATATGTTTCTTAGTTGGTAGGGCACCAATTCTTCCTCTGAGTCCTTGTAGGATTCATGATTAAGACCACAAAGGGTAGGGGAATCTGAAGGAGAGCCTGATATCAAAGAGCAAGAAACAACAAGGAGACTTGGAGGGGAAAAAATTGTGGAGGTCGAGTTAAGAAAGGAAGAAAGAAGGTTCTTTAGGGTTCCAAACCAATCACTACCCAAAAGAGTTAAAGACTGAAAATTGAAATTAAGGGGAGGGAGGGAACAAAGTGGCATACCAAGATGAAAAGGGATCCCATGTTGAGCCTCCCGAACTGTTTAAGCCACCTGATTTAAGTGACCACGATCAGGGCTCGGTACTAATCCTAAACAAGAAGAATAACCCATGGTTGATAATCATCTTCCCCCTTTATTCTTCCATTATGAACATGTTTTTGAGGAGAGCACCACTTTTCCCTGTCTTGATGAGGTTGAAGGAGAGTCCATTTCCAATCGTGGCACCCCTCTCTTGATTTGTGTTAGATAAGGGATTCCTCTTCCTTTTCCATTCATGGGGAGCTTACATTCATTGGCTATATGGCCATGTTTGTGGCATCGACGATAGCGGAAGTATCCCCTCATAATCCAAATTTTGCATAAAGGTTTTACCACCCCAGGAAAGCTCCATTTCCTCTGCAAGTCCCTTCTTGACATTGATATGAACAAGAAATTGGGCCATGCACATTTTATCCGTTGAGATAAAAGACACGTCCACATCCAAAAAGGTCCATAGGGCATTCCCCAGACATTGAAAACCCTCGTCGGTCCAAAGTTCTGCAGGGAGGCTAGGAAAATGGACCCATATCATAAGCTTGTCCACCTTTTCACGACTGGCATCAAAGAGCAGAGTCCATTTTTTGAGAAGGACCGGAGAGGATTCAATGCACTAGGGAGACTGTAAGACCCAGTCGACATCCTCAAATTTATTGAATTTGAGCATAAACCATCCTTTTGATAAGGTTTGGACTAATGGAAACTATTCCAGGGAATTTTCCCAAGAACTTTCAACCCAATTCCTAAGGGTTTTAATTCCAAAATGAAGACCATTGGCTCTGCCCACCACAACTGTCTCCACCATCTCCAATACTAGAGGTAACATAATGTCGTCTCTTAAAGCCAATTTTAATGGGAGCCCTGATGGCTTTATTAAATAGAGTTTCTTTCGTTGAGCGGGAATATATTTCTATCTAACTCCAGGGGCATAATCTATCGAAAAAATATTTCAGGTTGGCCATTTTTCAAACTGCATGCTAAGTCCCCATCTTGAAGAGTCCCTACCGAATTGATGAGCCAAAGTTTCTAAAGGAGCAACTACAAAATTTGAAGGCCCTGGAGTGAGGCTCTTACCAGTAACTGGGTCTGACATCGATCAAGTTTATTCAATCACTTTGATAGAAAACTGGGGTTTCCAATCAAGCCGATTGGACTGAACCCATCTATAGCTATAGCCACTAAATACTGAGACCGAAGGTAGTGCTGAAAGGACAAGGTTTGTGAAGAAAAAACCCTCAACCACCTCCTCAAGAACATTAGCCTCGTTCTCTTTCCAATCTAGAGACCTCAAGACTAAAGAAAAACTCTATAAGATCCCCAGGTGATGTTGGTAGGAATAGTACCAAAGGTGTCACCTCGACGTCCACAACAAGGTCCAAGACAAAACCCAGCCGATCCGTGGGGGGGGGGGGATCCACTTTCCAGGAGAGAGGATGCAACGATGATGGGTTTGGTATAGGAAACCCTAACCCTTTGTTCTTCCATATCTACTATTTTGAGCCTCGGACCTAGAAGTTCTTCGGGCTGGTGGAAAAGTGGCGACGTCCAGATCAATTTCTCGTCTATCTGGTCCCAGGTGTAATCCAACGCTTCCCCCTCTTCCATGCAGGAAACAGGGTAACTCAAACATCCAAAAAATGACAACGAAGGTTGACTAACTTTTGAGGAGGGGGTAGAAAACACGAAAATGTCAAGGGTGAACCGAATGAAAACTTTATCCACTTGCAGCTAGGTTTTTATCCAAATACTTTTAACACATATACACAATCAATTGTTATTCATATTCTCAGTATGAACCTCATCAATAATATGGTATCTTACACCCAAGGTTGGAAGTTTTCATGGTTTATGTGCGGACTAGGAGCTTGGAGAATGGATGATGACATCCAACTGGTTGAATATTCAAAGGATTCACTTTCCAAAGATTTGATTTTTGTATAATCACCTAGTAACTTCTCTCTTATCCATAGGATTGAGCATCCTTTGGAGGATGAGGTGGCATCCAAAAGTTTTAAAAATTGTGGTCAGGATGATGGAACGTCAACATTTCAGGGTGTTTGTACCGAGGATGGATATTTTCAGGATCTCGTCAGTACTTCACAAGGGGTGCCAGGTTTTTCGAAGTGGGATGAAGTTAATCGAGTTGATGGTACTCTTTCGCCCTTGAGTTCATCATAATGGGAGTAGGTGGAAGGTCACATATTTGGCATGGAGGATTTTCTAGTGGACTTATATTATTTTGTTCCTAGGACCCATGACTCTATAAATGAGTTGGTGGGGTTTATAAGGGAGAAACTTGGTCAGAGTCTATAGAAAGGGGGATTCCCAATGAGCTCTATCTTGTGCCCAAAAAAGAGAAAGAAGAATATGGTGAGAAGTAGAGGTGATGAAGTCTCGTTGGTGGTTGGAGAGGACCTTCGTGTGAATCATATGTTAGATTTGTTGGGGAAGACTCTGCTTGGTAGATTCCTTGGCAGGAAGGCTGGCATGGAATATATTAGGAGATGGGTAAATGAATTTTGGTATCCTACCTTGGGATATGGACCTACCTTTCATATTTTGTCAAGTGGTTGGTTAGGGTTTATTTTTCTCTCTTTGGTGGATGCTAATGTAGTTTTAAAGGGGTCTTGGTTCCTAGATAGTTCCTTACTATCCGTGAAGGCTTGGACTCCATTGTTCAATCCTAAGGATGAATTCATTGGAAGCACTCTGATTTGGGTGAAACTACTGAACTTGTTGATAGAGTTATGGTCTCAACAGGCAGTTAGAGCTATTAGGGATTTGTTGGGTAAAACTATTATTGTGGATGATGGTTTTTTGACGACTTTGACTCATTCTCTAGTTAGGGTTATGATGGAGATTGATGTTAATAAAGGTCTTTTTAAATCTCTATATTTGGTATGGGAAGGGAAGAGACACACCTATATATTAGACTATCTAAATATTCCCTTTCGTTGTGTGAGGTGTCATGAACTTGGTCGCGTGTTTAAATATTGTGATAAGCAACTGGTTAAGAAAGTTTGGAGGAATAAGGTTGAGAATGCAATTGAATTTGGGAAAGAAGTTCCTTTGTTATTGGCTCCCACTTTGATGCCGTTGAAGCCTATTGTTGAGTCTAGAACCTTTCCTGATCAAAATATGGGAATAGGTCAAGTGGTGGACCCTCCATTAGCTCTAGGGAATATTTCCATAGGGGACCTCTCGATTCCTCTTATTGAAGGCTTGAGGCCATGATTTTTCTAGCCTTCGAGTAGTGGGCAAGTGTTGGCAGCAGTTGGTGCATACACCCCATCCACTTTCGGTCAGATTAATTTGAAGGTTTCTAGACATAGACAGGAGATGGATGTGTACGTTGGTAAGTTAAATTCTAATTTTTCCTTCTTATCTAGTTCTAAAACTAGGGATGGTATGGGAGAAAATTGTAGGGTTTTGGGTGGTTTGTTAGGATATCATTGGAAGAATAATAACAAGACCAAAAATTCCTCTATACATCTTGAGTCACAAACACAAATTATTTCCTTAGTCCTCCCACTAGAATTTGTGGATCTTTCAAAGAATTTTGACCCCTCTTTCCTTGTTCATCATACTTCTTGTTAAGGTTTAAGCTATTATTAGGTTTCTTTTCATTTCACTAGATAACAATAGCATAGATAGGATCACTAAGAAATACACAATCACAAGAGACACATCATTTATCCTAGGAAACCCTCACGGGGGAGAAAACCCAACAAAAACTTCCTTAATATAGATAGGCAATACAATGCCAAGAGATAACTCAAACAAATACATAAAGTCCTCTCCCAAGAATGTGCCTCTCTCTCTCTCTTCTTTCTTCTCCAACTGCAGCTCCAAACTTGCTTCGTGATGAACAAGTGAGTGTGTGTCCAAATGAGGTGCTAGCCTCTTTATTTATACAATTATGGCACGTGTGGACGGAGGTGTCTTTTCACTGGCAGGGCCGACTTCTTCTTCTAGGTGGTTATAACCACTTTAATATATTCTGGGTTGACTTTTCATTTAGCCCATTACAATTAGGGTTTGACCAATCCACAAAAGGGGATTTGGTTAATTACAGTACCTGACATGATCAATCCGCAAAAGGGGACTGATCTAATGAATAATACATCAATAATAATTAGAATACTCTTTGCAGTTACATTATTTCAACACTCCCCCTTAGCAAGAAGGGTATTCTACAATAACATCAGGCGAGAGAGAGGGCAACATCATCAACAACATCTTGGAACACTCACTGGCATATGTATAAATCATCGGAAGTTTTTCTCATCATCAATATCATCATTCACAGTAGAGAGCTGGAATGGCACAATCATCCTCATCAACAAGAGGCTAAGGTAATATCATCATCATCTTCAACATGAGGCTAAAGTAACATCATCATCTTTGGCATGAAAGATGAAATGACATCATCATCATCATCATAATCATCTTCAACAAGGAGATGAAGTGGCATCATCATCATCAACTTCAACATGAAGTTGATGTGGCATCATCATCATCATCTTCAACAAGAAGCTGAAGTGGCATCATCATCATCAACTGCATCAACATGGATTAGTATAACAATAATACATCATCATCATCATCATTAATAACAACACAAGGCTGATACAACATCAAAAGCAACAATATCACAACACAAAGGTTGGAGCATCATCAACAACAACAACATCACAACACGAAGGCTGGAGCATCATCAACATCAACACTAGGTCGAGAATTTTCAGCACGAGGCTGGCAACACATCATCATAGCATGAGGTTGGCACATCATCACAACATGAGTCTGGCAAGTCATCAACACGAGGTTGACATCACAACACTTAAGCTAGCACATCACCATAGGAATTAAGCTAGCACATCATCACAACAATTAAGCTGACACATCATCAACACAATTAAACTGACACATCATCACAACAATTAAGCTGGCACATCATCACAACAATTAAGTTGGCACATCATCATAGCAATTAAGTTGGCACATCATCACAACAATTAAGCCGACACATCATCATAGCAATTAAGTTGGCACATCATCACAACAATTAAGTTGGAAACACCACACAACAATCAAGTTGGAATCACCACTCAACAATTAAGCTAGAAACACCACACAACAATTAAGTTGGAAACACCAAAAAACAATTAAGTTGGAAACATAGCACTAGGTTGGCATCACCACACAACAATTAAGCTAGAAGCACAACACTCGACTGGCATCTCAACACAACAATTAAGCTGGAAGCACAACACTAGGTTGGCATCTCGACACAACAATTAAGCTAGAAGCACATCACTAGGTTGGCATATCAACACAACACTACTCCCCCTATCGAGGGAGGTCCTTTCAGAATATACCAAGCTTATCTCAAAAGTGCTCAAACTTTACATGAGATAGATGCTTGGTCAACACATTGACAACCTGTTCATCTGTGCTAACATATTGGAGCTTTATGGCTCCTCTCTGCACCATGTCACGTATGTAATGGTATCGAATCTCTATGTGTTTCGACTTGTCATGAAATATGTGATTCTCTATCATCTTTATGCAGCTCTGGTTATAACAAAGGATCGTGGTTTCTTCCAACTCTAGGTCGAATAGACTAGTCAACAACTTACGAAGCCATATGGCTTCACAATTGGTAGAACATGCAACAATATATTCTGCTTCTGCTGTACTGAGAGCAATACTTGATTGCTTCCTACTCTGCCATGAGATCATGGCTGATCCCAAACTCAAACAACATCCTGAAGTGCTCTTCCTGTTAGAGACACTTCCATCCCAATCTGAATCAGTGTACCCACTCAGTGTGAAGTCGTGATCTCCATCATTAACTGAGACCACAATCTAACATACCCTTAAGGTACCTTATCACATGTTTTGCAACAACTAGGTGAACATGTCTGGGTTCTACCAGAAACTGACTCAAAGTGTTCATGGAAAAACATATATTTGGTTTGGTGTTCATCAGACACATCAACGATCCAATTATCTATCTATACAACATGGCATCAATCAATTTCGACGAAGTGTCAACCGGAAGCTTCAATTTCGTTTCCATGGGTGTATTCATGGACTTGCACTCCAAAATATCAAATCTCTTTAGGATTTCAACTGCATACTTCCCTTGGTTAAGGAAGATTCTCTCTGGGCTCTCCCATACCTCAAGACCTAAGAAATAATTCATTAGGCCAAGGTCTTTCATCTGAAATTCTGAAGCGAGCTTCTTCTTACATTTGGTGATGAGTTTTTTTTTTTTTTTTTTTTTCTCCAGTTAAGAATAAGTCATCCACATACAACAACAATATCACCGACTCATCATTCATAACCTTGAAGTAGAGGTTAGAATCAACTTTACTCTTGGTAAATCCCAAGCTCGTCGGAAAACTGTCTGTCCTTTGCAATATCAAGCTCTAGGAGCTTGCTTCAACACGTACAGATCCTTCCTCAACTGGCAGTCATGAGTCTTTCTATCTTCAATCTTCAAAACAATTTTCCTCATTACATTGTACCAATCTGGTACACTTGCTCAGTTGCAACTCAATCTGCACAATCATGTGCTCGCTCTATGTTATTTCTACAAAGCACTTATCTGTTCTCACTGTCTGGGAGAATGTCCTCTACTCTTTCTGCAACTGTTCCTTCTAGAACTGAGACTCTGCACCTGCACCTGTTCTACGACTGAGAATGATTGCTTCATCCTCACTATGGCTGCTAAAATCTGAGAGTAACTCCTCTTCTTCTATAACGACAACAATTTCATTTGAAACTGAGGGTGGCTCAATAACTAATACTGAAGATAACTCTTGTTCTTTCATGGAGGTAACTCTATCTTTTATTGTAGTCATGTCTTGATGACCCAACTAATGTACTGCACCAACTACAACTCAATTTTAAATATGGGGATTGTTTCCCCTGCATCTCATACTATATATGAATCATGGTTGTTTTGGTTGTCTTCATAAATACTAGAACTATTTCTTTAATAAGTGTCTTGTCATAGTCTTCTCCCTTTTGCTGGGAAAATCCTCTGGACATACATCAGGCTTTGTATATCTGCCACATGTTTGATCTGTATAGATCAATATTGGAAGTCAATACTGACTTCTATTTTCACAGAAGAATCCATATCCTAGTCTTTCTGACTGGCTTCCTTCTTTGTCACTGAAACAACAGAATCTTCCCAGGAGATTTAATATCTCCTAGAAGTTTTTGAAGCTATGATCTAGTCTTCTCACAACATCTGTCTCCCAGTCATGGAAGTTGACTCTTCATCTGATACTTTATGAGATCTGGCTTACTCTTGATTTATTCTGAGTCTATAAGGACTTCATCATCTCTTACAAGGTATACTTGGTGTTGAATACCAAGTCTAGATGTGAAAGACAAATTCAGGCTTCAAACGAGTTCTACTTCCCATTCTAATATTCGTTCATCTTTGGAGCCTTCTACTCCTTTCAATCAATCTTCATATGAGATACTCTGAATCTCAAGAGATAGCTTCTTCTTCATCTTCTTTGGTACATGAGTGTATATGGTCATGTACATAGTTTGCTTCATGTCTCATATAATATGTTGCCTTCAACAACATTCACTATAGCTTCCCCAAAGTTATCACCTGTGACCTGAAACAAGGTCAACAAGCAAGAATAATACTCTTTTGATAGTAGTAGATAAAACAATAGCACAAACAATTGTCATAGTGGATCCTTTAGAGCTTTCACTTGTGACTTGTTTGAAGCAAAGATCAAGAGTAAGAAATACAATACAGAATGAGGTCAACACTCTTATAGTATTATGATCAAACATTCCTCCATGGCAACCTGAAACTAACACAAGAGATTTCTCCTAGAGGAGATGTTAGTTTGTATCAGGCAAATGGCTACATTAAGCATTTAT
>ML820353.1:74944-109186 GCA_009831015.1 Picea engelmannii
TCTTGGTACATTATGTTATTTATTCTCTAAACCTTCTATTTTTCTAATAAAGAACACCACAAGTGGTATCATAGAACTTTCCCGAGCCAAGATTTTTAGAGATTTTTTTTAGATTAGAGACATATTTGACCATTTATAAATAACACAATGATTTGTCACTTAGGGGGTAAATATGTGGTAGGGGAAGAATACACGTAGGAAATATGAGTGGTTTCACCTGATTGGACACCCTTGTAACCCATGTTGGTACCCCTTCAAGTAATACTGCATCAAACATCACCCATGTACAAAATTTAACTTCCACGTACCCTTGGGTATATTGGAAGTCCCCTAGGTTACTTGAAGCCATATTTATAAAATCCAATTGACCGTCTTGTTGCTATAGTGCACCTAACACAACACTCATGAAGATTACTCTCTAATACTTGGGTAACCGGGTAGTGCGGCTAAGGGTAAAATCGATCCTCTTTAGTTTGTGCCCCAAGAGATTGGGATGGGTACTATTATTGGACCTTGAACATGTATCAAAGAGCTATAACACATGACACTCCCCTGCCCTCAGGACCCTATAAACCCTATCCTTTGTCACTAGTCCATGAAATTCCTACTTAAATTGCAGTATTGAAAATTTGGTAATTCTATTAGCGTGATAATATTTAGGTGGTAGTACAACTTTGCCAGGAGTAGGAAAAAAAGTTTGGGTCCTATTTGCACCCATATTTAAGACCTATATCAATAGAATCCTTATGCTGAGATGATCATCGTGGTACCACTCTCTAGTAAGTTCTTTTTTTGGACTTGCTCACTCCACTACTAGGCATCTATATCAACAAACCCAGGATGCGGTTCTGATTGAATTGGTACCACTCTCTAGTAACTTTTTTCTTGTGTACCCACCTCTCTATGGCTACCACTCTAGGAATAGATATATCTACCAAAATCTCCTATTTGAAAACTCTATGTGATTATTTGCAACAAAAGATAGATCACAACCACTCTTATGCTCAACAAAATCTTGATGCCATCCATGATAAGTTAGCCAACCCAGAGTCACTACTAAACTAGATGTCCAAACTCATGGTGATGCAAAATAAAATCCTCACTTCACAATCCTTAAGTTATCAATAACTGAAAAATTTGTCCCACAAGGAAGGGGCTAAATCATCCAATCCCACTAGGCGTCACTCCACACTACAAGTTCGTGATTAGATGACTCACATGTGGCACAAACTTTCTAAATTTGATCTCAACAAATTTGATGGATCTTGTTAACACATAGGATGTACAAGAGTCAAAGTCTAGAAAGTTGATCAGAGTACAATTACAAAAGTCTTTCATTCGTGATGGTGGTTGTCATCATCAGCAGAAGAGAGAAAGTTTTAGTCATATATGTCTCTCAGTTTAAAGCCTTCATGCAGTCTTTGGTTACCCATTCTCATCATCCAAATGCAAGCTTATATTTATTTCCTATAACCACTGTATATTGCTACAAACTGTTACATATTTTCTGCGCTGCAAACTCTTTGCACTTATCAAAAGCCTACAATATTGGTATCCTAAACTTTGACAATCTTCAAGTTTTTTATATTATACCAAAAAGAGCAAATTGTAGTTTTCTCTTGCAGCAATAACCTCATCCACTATATTACTATGCGTTGCAAACTGACACTGTGAAATCTCTGTTTTTTGATAGAGTAAATTGTGTGCTGCAAACTTAACAAGTGTGCTGCAAACCCTCTGTTTTACATAGATATGCTTCAATTTCTGCTTGTATGCAACTTCATCCAGTTGAATTTATGTTTCTCTTTTCACACTTCCTACTTGCAGCCTGTTCATCCTCACACTATTGTTGTGCATAAATTATTCATTCAAGTAAACCCTAAGTTGTGCTAGCTCTATAAACAAACCCTAAATTTCCTATTTTTATTACATATATCACAACAAACTGTCATAAGAAGACTCAAGAGGCAACTTAAGGATGCAAGAACTGAAAATGACAAATTGAAGAAGGAAAAATTGGAGGCCCGAATCAAGCTGAAGGATATCTTATAACTATATGAGGAGACTATTGATAAAGCAAGATACATGGCTAAGAGGTCTCTACCCCTTCATAGGAAACTTAAGAATGTGTATAAAAAGAAGAGAGCATGCCAAGCCAAGATCAAGAAATTGAAAGCAGAGTTGCAACCCTTCAAAGAGTAGGTAGCAAAAAGGAATCTAGATATATTGGCTAAGGTGGCTACTAGAAGGAGTACCCGGAAAAGATGAATATAGAACACTATTTCACATCAACATCATTTTTTTCATGGTTCAGTTTTTGCATATAATTATAACCAGAGTAATGATTTTGTGTCTTCAACTAAGATTACTTCATATGATTTCTAAAGGTTACTTTATGTTTCAAGAGGTTAGTAGCAGGATCTGGAAGGTTTTTCCCAACTTATTATGCAATTTTTAAAGGTTAGAATCATTTTGGAGATAAAAAGGCACCTACCGGAAAGTTCGCAGCGCGTGCTATCAAAGGCGCTACGAACTGGTAATTTTGGGACAATTTGCAGCGAATTAGTACATAACAGAGTCATTTTTTCATCATAACATTTAAATGCCGATATGGGTTCTTCCAATTTTTTTTTTGGATATGAATCATAATATATTGAACTTGCTGACCAAAAATAAGCCTGACCTAGTTGGTCCTTTGGGAGAAAAGTTGAAGTCATCATCTATAAGAAAGTTTGCAGGGAATCCTGAAATTGCGCTACAAACTCTAACAGTTTGATAAATCTGAGCTATAGGAGGGTTGCCACGTGTATGAGGGGGTTCAAATGGTTTCCTAGGAGGTAGTTGGACATGAGGGACATGTGTTCTATCACCATATCAAGCAACATGACCTGTTTCAAAAGGAATTTATCAAAATAGACAAGATAAAAAAAAACAGGAGCTAGGTGCATTTTCTGTTTCACCTTGTTGTAAAAGCTCCTGGAGAAAAGGGAATCCAAAAAACCACTTGAGATTAAAAATATTTAGAGTAGGAAGGATGATACACTATAGATAGGATTTGTTTTGTTGGATTTATGATCCAAGAGGGGAGACAACTTGAGGAGCAATTTAGCTGCTTATTTGTAAGCCTGAGGGCCTATTTGTAATCACATTTTTCTACCATTAAAGATTCATGAGAGTTGTTTCTCGGATTAACTTCTTTGTTTTTCATTTATTTTGTTATCTTCTTGCTTGAATATATTGCAGGTTTTGAGGATCAAAGGTTGCCTTTGATTAATGGATCCCTAAGCAACAAAGGATCTTCTGTAGTTGGCCCGTTAATCATTGTTTTTGTTCAAGCATTTTTCAATCTATTATGAAGAGAGGATCTCTGTTTAGTAGACATTCTTCTTTTGTTAACTTTCCTTTATTCTAATAATCATCATATAAGCTCTTAACTCGATGATTTATCTTGATTTCCTTCAATCTGTAGAGTGTTTTAACTCCATGCCCAATGGTAGATCACTGATCTACAGTCAAACTGTTGCCCTCTTTCTTGTTCTTTCTTGCTGATCCACCCAATTTAAATTGATTTAATTTTTCAAATTTTGATGGGTATTAGGCTTGTTATTAAAGTAGTCTAAGAACAACTTCTAGTGCTAACATTTTTGGCACTGTTGTTGAGGATGAAGTTGAATATCTTCCCTGGGAGAACGACATTGATTATATCCAACTTTGGACGGTGAACTGAAGTTGGACATATTCAGATTGCATCATTCACCTAGCGACTCCACTCCATGAAGAAATGATTTGTTGGTGACTTCACTAATTCAGGACGACAAAGGCCATGGAGGATATCTTGGAACAGAGGTTTGCACCTCTCAATTTTTCAGTTTCCCATAATTTTCCAAATCTAGTGCCTTCTCCATCAAAATTGATGGATTATCTTCTTGTTTTCAAAGAAGAGGAGGATAATCCTGCCCAACATCTTGTTACATTTCATCAATGCATGGATCAACTAGGCATACTTCATGGGAATGTATTGATGAAAATGTTCATGTACTCTTTAAAGGGTGATGCACGCAGAATGATATTTTTCTCTTCCTGCTTCTAGCATATGTTCCTTGAGAGATTTCCATGTTGCTTTCAACAACCATTGTAACAGGTATTATACTACTGACACACTTCTTGAAGATTGTTGTGAACAATTTGAGTCTTGTAATCAACAGAGAATATACTGTTTCTCTTGTGATGAGCTTTATGAAGATCTTGTTGAAAAGGAGATTAAATAAGAGTTAGTTCTTGTAGAAGAAATTTCAAACTCTTATATGCAAGATGAGCTTGAAAGTTAAAAAAAAATCTGATATTGAAGGTGATAGCTTGGCTGAAATAAATGATGATGAACCATTGAACAATCCTCATGTACACTCAGATGGCGTTGTTGAAGATCATGAACAAGTAGTTCTCCTTTATTCTAGATATCTTGAACAATAGATTCAAGATTTCATCAAGTCTGAAAATGATTTCCTTAAGCCAAAAGAAGAAGAGATCAACAAAGGAGAAAATTCCTTTTCTTCTTATAGATCACATGGAGACTCACAACTAATACCTTATGCTTTCATTAAAACAAAAAACATGCAAAAAACTTTCAACCATGAAGAAAAAGTTGTGCAGGATCAATTCAGTTATGAAGACCAGACTGAGGTATGTGTTATTGATTATCAATTTAAGATTTGGTTTTCATGCCTTCCACGATCCTGTAGCAGCTTATTTGGAGGATTTCATGCGTGATTTTTTTTTACCATAGTTCAACTGTAAATTTAGAGTTCAATTTTATGATGAGTTGTTGATTCGGTTTCAAGTATTTATTCTAAAAAAATATATGCAAAGATTTCAGCTACTTAGTCAATTACTTGAATGGTTAGATTGGAAATTTGTATACACTTGATCAGAGTTGTTTTCTGTAGTAGAGTAGGTCTACATAAACAAGCTCTCCTTTTGAGCATTCCTTCAGTTTGCATAGTGTGTTTAGGTTGCAGTGTGAGAGTATTTTCAGATTTCAATAAATGAGCAAGGAGCTCTCAGGTCTCTGTTTTGAAAGGATCAATAGATAAGGTACTGGAACTGCCATGTTCTTGGAGCCTCACAGAGGGGTCTCCATCACCTATGGAGCTAGATGTTAACACATAGAATGTACAATAGTCAAGGTCTAGAAAGATGATTAAAGTACAATTACAAAAGTCTTTCATTCATGATGGTGGTTGTCATCATTAGCAGAAGAGGGAAAGTTTTGGTCATATATGTCTCTCAGTTTAAAGCCTTCATGCAATCTTTGGTTACCTATTCTCAGCATCCAAATGCAAGCTTATATTTCTTTTTTGTAACCACTATATATTGCTACAAACTGTTACATATTTTCTATGTTGCAAACTCATTGCACTGATCAAAAGCCTACAATATTAATAGCCTAAACTTTGGAAATCTTCAAGTTTGTTATATTATACCAAAAAGAGAAAATTGCAGTTTCCTCTTGCAACTGTAACCTCATCCACTATATTACTGTGCATTGCAAACTAGCGTTGCGAACCCTCTATTTTCTGACAGAGCAAACTGTGTGCTGCAAATTGGCGTTGCGAACTTAACAAGTGTGCTGCAAACTGACATTACACATATTTGCTTCAATTTCTGCTTGTATGCAGCTTCATCCAGTTGAATTTATGTTTCTCTTTTCGCACTTCCTACTTGCAGCCTGTTCATCCTCACACTATTGTTGTGCATAAATTATTCATTCAAGTAAACCCTAAGTTGTGCCAGCTCTGTAAACAAACCCTAAATTTCCTATTTTTATTACATATCTCATAACAAACTATCATAAGAAGACTCAGGAGGCAACTTAAGGATGCAAGAACTAGAAATGACAAATTGAAGAAGGAATATTAAGAGGCCCAAATCAAGCTGAAGGATATGTTAGAACTATATGAGGAGACTATTGATAAAGCAAGATACATGGCTAAGATGTCTCTACCCCTTCATAGGAAACTTAAGAATGTGTATAAACAAAAGAGAGCCTGCCAAGCCGAGATCAAGAAATTGAAAGCAGAGTTGCAACCCTTCAAAGAGCAGGTAGCAAAAAGGAATCTAGATATATTGGCTAAGGTGGATACTAGAAGGAGTACCAGGAAAAGATGAATATAGAATACTATTTCAAATCAACATCATTTTTTTCATGGTTCACTTTTTGCATATAATTATAACCAAAGTAATGATTTTGGGTCTTGAGCTCAGATTACCATATTCATATGATTTCTAAAGGTTACTTCATGTTTCAAGAGGTTTGTAGCAGGATCTGGAGGTTTTTTCCCAACTTATTATGCAATTTTTAAAGGTTAGAATCGTTTTGGAGGTAAAAAGGAACCTCTAGGAAAGTTTGCAGCGCATGTTGTCAAAGGCGCTATGAACTGGTAATTTTGGGACAATTTGTAGCAAATTAGTACATAGCAGAGTCATTTTTTCATCATAACATTTAAATGTTGATCTGGGTTCTTCCAAAAGTTTTTGCGGATATGAATCATAATATGTTGCACTTGCTGACAAAAAATAATCTTGACCCAGTTGGTCGTTTGGGAGAAAAGTTGAAATCATCATCTACAAGAAAGTTTGCAATGAATCCAGAAATTGTGCTACAAACTCTAACAATTTGATAACTCCAAGCTGTAGGAGGGCTGCCACCTGTTTGAGGGGGTTCAGATGGTTTCCTAGGAGGTATTTGGACATGAGGGACATGTTTATAATCACCATATCAAGCAACATGATCTGTTTTAAAAAGTATTTATCACAATAGACAAGATCCAAAAAAATAAGAGCTAGGTGGATTTTTTGTTTCACCTTGTTGTAACAGCTCCTAGAGAAAAGGGAGTCCAATGCAACCACTTGGGATTCGACCTATTTAGTGTAGGAAGGATGATACACTATAGATAGGAGTTGTTTTATTGGATTTATGATCCAAGAGGGGAGAGAGCTTGAGGAGCAGTTTAGTTGCTTATTTGTAAGCCCGAGGGCTTGTTTGTAATCACAAATTTCTGCCATTAAAGATTCATGAGAGTTGTTTCTCAGATTGTCTTCTTTGTTTTCCATTTCTTTTGTTATCTTCTTGCTTGAATATATTGCAGATTTTGAGGATCAAAGGATGCCTTTGATTAATGGATCCCTGAGAAGTAAAGGATCTGTTGTAGCTGCCTTGTTAATCATTGTTTTTGTTCAAGCATTTTTCAATCTATTATGTAGAGAGGATATCTGTTTAGTAGACATTCTTATTTTGTTCACTTTCCTTTCTTCTAATAATCATCATATAAGCTCTTAACCTGATGATTCATCTTGATTTCCTTCAATCTGCAGAGTGTTTTGACTCCATGCCCAATGGTAGATAACTGATCTATAGTCAAACTGTTGCCCTCTTTCTTGTTGATCCATCCAATTTAAATTGATTTAATTTTTCAAATTCTAATGGGTATTAGGCTTGTTCTTAAAGCAGTCTAAGAACATTTTCTAGTGCTAACATATCTAATCCCACATGATTGGTCACTCAGATGGAATGTTACTTTTCCTTGCATGGCATCGCAAATGACTTGATGAAACTTCATATTGGTGTCTTATATTTCGATCCTGAACGTTGACAATGGAAATAGTGGCATAAGAACTCCTATAAGGGTTATATTGATTGGAAACAATTTGTCTTAGACCTCTATTAATGCTTTGAAACACGCTCATTATTTGGAATGACTTACCATGCTTAAAAAATCTAGTACAATTAAAGATTTCACATCTTCTTTTGAGCAACTAACCATCTACATTGAAAGCATGTCTGATACTTTTTTTAAGGAATAATTTATTAGTGGTTTGAAAGACAATATACGTGCAAAAGTATTAATGGCTCATCCTACTACTTGGTTGGAAGCCTCTCAAAGAGCCCGGGAAGCCTAAAAGGTGATTAATGCTCAAATTAAAAGGACCCTATTTATTCTCCGTCCTCATCCCACTATTGCCTCCCTTCCAATCCCTCTCCGTCCTCTCTACCTCTCAAGATCCACAAGTTAATCTGATCTAAAATTGTGGAGTGCCAACTTAAATTTCTCTGCTACAATTGTGATGATAAATATTTTCCCAGGCATCAATGTAAGGAGCAAAATATATTTATGGTCATTTCAGAGCAAATTTCTAAAGATGAAGCTGAATTTATACCTCCAAAGGTTCTTCATCCATTCATTAAAAACATCCCCCTATCTGATCCACAACATGTGGAACCACAAATCTCCCTTCATTCCTTGATTGGTATGTCTACTCCACAAACCCTCAAATTGATTGGCTACATCAAACATCAAAAAGTCATTATCTTAAATGATAGAGGTATCACCTTGTTGTGACATGCACTACAACCCTCCATTTTTCGTTTGACCTTGTTTCTCTCCATAAAAAATGGAACCCCTTATCTTTTGAGCTAAGAGAAAGCCTCACAAGTCTCCATCCCAATCTCAAGATTCTTTTGATAACTCATATTTCCCTTGAAAAAAAACAAAAGTCATAAATACTTGGTGCTACAATCCAATTTTGAAATCGACAGAGTTACTTAAAACTCCTCCAAGTAGTTTAGAAGAGTTACTTCAAACTCCTCCAAGTAGTTCAAAAGAGTTACTTCAAAATTCTCCAAGCAGTTTGGAGGAGTTACTTCAAACTCCTTCGAGCAGTTCAGAGGAGTTACTTCAAACCCCTTTGAGCATATCAGAGGATTTACTTCAAACTCCTCCGATATGCTAAGAGGAGTTTGAAGTAACTCCTCTGAATTGCTCGAAGGAGTTTGAAGTAACTCCTCCGAACTGCTTGAAGGAGTTTGAATTAAATCCTTTGAGCAGTTTGGAGGAGTTCTTGCCTTTTGCTCTGATACACAATGATATCGCAAGAGTTGGGAGAAACTCCTTCGATCATATCACTTCTAACTCCTTCGATATGTTCGGAGGAGTTACTTTCAACTCTTCTAGACACACCGCAAAAGTTACTATCTCGACTTCCGAACTGATTGGAGAACTTTCTCTTAACTCCTTCGATCAAATCGACCCTAACCACTGCATTTAATGCAATAAATGGTCGTTTGGCTATATAAACAAAATGGGGTTAGGTTTAGTTTTATCCTACCATTTGCAAGTGAATGAGTAAACCTGAGGATGCACACACTGAGATGAACTTTGTTTGAGGCTGTCACCTATCCATATCCACCACATGGCAACGTAATCCAAGTAAGATTACCTCACCTCTCTTCCTTTTTTCAGGCTAGGGTTAGGTCTTTGTTTATTATTGTTCCTTACTCCCTTTCCCTGGATTGATAATTCTCTTTCCCCCGCTCTTTGTCATTTCTCTCTTGACCAACCCCCCCTTTTCCAACCTTACGTTCTATTTATAACCCGTTCCTTGCCACAGGATGCACAACCAGTTGGGCCTTTCCCCTTCACCGTGATGGACTTTATCCACATCCTTGCACTTAACCCTTGAAACCCGCCCCCAAGCTTGACATGAGCACAAATACCTTGATCTAGAAAGTCATAGAGTTTCCTCACTCTCCTCGAAATTGGTCATGGTTTTTCTGTGGATCACTTTCCCATTCTCGTGAAAAAATCCCTAACTAGGTTCCAAAGGAACTTATTCGATGCATTCATTAAAGTTAAAGTTATCTCCTCCACATAGTTCAGAGCGATTGAAAACAACTCCTTTGATGACATATCAAAAGAGTTACTTTTAACTCTTCTGAGCATATCAGAGGAGTTACTTTCAACTCCTCCAATATGATCAGAGGAGTTACTCTTAAGCAATCTGACCTATTTGGTATTTGCGATATTTCCTTTCAATGACATATCAAAAGAGCTGGAAACAAATCCTCCAATCTCATCGGAGGAGTTGTTACCAACTCCTCTGATGTGATTAGAGGAATTGTCTTTAAATCTTCCAATCACCATTCTAGCGAAATTTATTGGAACATTTAGTTCTAACCCCTCTTATCTGTATCGAATAAGTTTCTTTCAACCTGACATCTACAAAAATCAACTTGCTATGCCTCGATAATTTCAGTAATTCTTATATTTGTCCAATTATTTAGCTGTATTTCAAATAACATGCTCTAAATTTATCCTTTCTGCAGGTTCAAACATGTCACCACGGAAGAAGAGGATGGTGAAAGACACAGGGGCTGAGCCATCTAGCAGCTCCCAACAAACAATAGAGGTAGAAATTGTTGGGACCGTATATGATGATACTTTCAGACTTCTAGAGAAGGATGGAGAGACCTTAAAATGGGGAGAAGTATATTACATGTTCAAAAAGTCAAACTTCTCCGTGGAGGCAGAATATCCAGATGAGCTCCAGGCATTCAGGAACATCAGAAAGTCAAGAATTTTCAAAGTGGCAGCACATCCAGCGGTCTTCCCTTATTCATACACCATTTCTTGGATCTTGAAGAACATAGACATAAATAATCGATATGTTTGTAATGTAAGAAAAGAACCTATAGCTTCATTTATTCCCGATGATTTAGCTAAATGTTATCATATTGAAGCTGGGAACAAAGGACTGGATGGTCAAATCCTCAGTGAGTTGGAACTTACACCGAAAGATTTATTCCCCGCATGGTACAAAGCAGAGAAACAGTTCAAGTATCGGCCCAAGTGTCGATACCCCACGACCAATTTAAGGAGACCCTACTAATATATGGTGGCCATGTTGTGGAGGTTATACAGGGAACCAAATGAAACTCATTTCTCCCTATATTACATGACGCAAATTTATTTTTGTGTAGATGTGGGGGTCTCATTCAATTGGGCAGACATATTGTCTGAAAATCTTAAAGCTTCCATCTCTGCAGTTGCACAAGCACAACCATGAAACTTTCCCAGTTTCCATATGTACTCATATCTCCTAGAAATAATGTGTACTACCCATATGTGCCCAAACATGGGGTGGATTTGGTTTCTTGCTGACACCGCAATCCACGTCTACTACAAAGTGCTTTGGGAGCACAAATACCGAACAAAATATCAAAGAATCTGCAAGCACTTCCTTGCCCCATTGTATGAATTTATCTTTTGTACCTCCCCACCTTGTATGATAGACAAAGCCATATCATTCATAAGAAGGATAGAATACTGATATTTGATGGAGCAAGGTACCTATATAAGAATATATGGTGCGATGAAACCACCCCACTTACTCCCTTGGTTCGTTCCTGACAAACTTCTGCTTCAAGAGGTGACATATCAAACTATCATACATGGGGTTGTAGGAATTATATACATATCAAAGAAAGCAATTTGGCCTCCACTACCCCTATACATTGGCAACTATTTCTTTGAGAACATCAAGCAATCTCAAACGTAAGTGGACATCTTACTTTCCTACCACTTTGGAGAGGAAATATTTAGGAGGCAGGACCCTAAGAATATCGTCAAAGAGCACTTTAATAGCATGAGACTCCCTTATGAATACACCAATGAGTTCTGGGAAGAAGAGGAGGTGCATAAAAATTCTATAAATTACGACGAAGTCATTTTCAACAGGCGGGGCCAGTCAAAAGGAAGGATCACATACGAAGAAGCTGCAAGAGAGGCAGCCAAAAAAGAGGCTGAATGAGATGAATCTGAGATATCTTCTCCCATTTCTATCTCAAATCATTCAGGTTCCGCTGAAGAGGAGGAAGGAGCAACAACATATAAAAAGAGAAGAGACAAAGAGAAGGTGTTCAAAAGGAGGAATGGCACTAAAAAGAAACAAAAAATAGAAGCCGACAAAGCAAAGGCCAGGGCAGAAAATGAAGCAAATGCTAAAGCTAAAGCCGAAGCAAAAGCAGAAGTCAAAGAAAAAATTGTTGCAGAAAAGGAAAAGGAGTTGGCAGAAGCAGAAAGAGTAACAATAGAATTAGCAGAGAAGGCAGAAAAAGAAGCAGCGAATAAAGCTGCTAAAGAAGAAAGACAAAATAAAAATATAAAGGATAGAGAGGGTGACACAAACCCGATGAACTTGGATGTCCCTGGAATGCCCACCACAAATACAGGAGCAGAAACAATGAGTAGTGGTTTAGGCCTTGGGCCCTGGGAACCTTTTCGATCAACTGAAGTATTGGATCTAGGAAGTTTCACACACGATAGTAAAACCGAAAGAATTGTGCAAGAAAGAATGACAAAGGTTCCAACAACAAAAGGAGCCCCTTTGTCAGTGGTTACTCAAGTCCCTGTCACAGGGGATGTCAGGGAAGACCCCATGGCAACAACTTGGGAAGGATTTGCATTTATGGATGCAACCGTAGACAATATATAGAGGCTATGCCAACACAACGAAGAGAAAGAGGTGAGGATCAGGGAGCTAGAGGAGAGGCTTCAACAAGGAATGATATGGAAGGTGCCATCATTGTCATGTATGCCAATATACACCTCTTCCAAAATGCGTCTGCAATAGTTATTGACCAAAACAACTAGATACAAATGCAGCTGACACAATACAACACTATCTGTGAAGGCATAGTCGACATTGATACCTAGATAGTGGAGAATCTTGAGGCACCTCTTGACCTATATAGGCCCTCAAAATCAATTAGAAATACATATCTATATGCATTAGATCATTGCCAACATGTAGGGAAAAGGGTAGATAAAGAAGTAACCAAGGCGATGGAAATATGTTCAAGGAATCACAAAGCTGCCCAAGAACTGATAAGGAATGGTCGTCTCCCAAGATTAGATGAACTTGGGAAGAATTTGGTCATAGAAGAATTGGTGAATGCAGTCTGAGATAACATGAGTTGAAGGAGAGAGATAGTCGTAGCAACAACCTTTGTCTCCACCGATCTCATTGACCAACATCTGCTACAACCGATAAAGCTTCACACTATGATAGAAGATTTCATGACAAAAATAGAGAAGGATAATATGAGCGCCCTTGATGACAACATCACCATGAGCGAAGCAACACTAGAACAACTATCATACAAGAGGATCGAGTCATTATATAACCAGTTCGAAGTTTGGACAACTTATCTCAAAGGCAAAAGTTCATAGGGAAAGGACAAAACAACTATTTTTGTCTTGTCCTTTTCCTAACCACTTCAAATTTCGTCCTTTCTTCCACTTGTCATTAGAATAGAGAAGATGACCATTTTTGTAACTACCTCTTCAAGAAGAAGGGGAAAGGAAACATATGAATTACTAGCTTTTTGTATAAAATAGAGTAGAAACTCATTAGAAAGGACTTTTTTTTGGATTTTAAAGCATTATATAGACCCAAGAACTTTTTCAAGAACTTATACACTGTTAATGAATATCGAGAAGCCCTCAGGGACAACATATTATAAAGGAATTATGTGTAGAAACAGATCATAACTTTGAACTACTTTAAGTGAGGATAATTGTTGTTTCTATGGACTGTAAGAATGTTTGTTTGTTGTAGACTAATTCTTATACGATCTTTGTCATTATGCAATTATTAATATTTCTTTGAATATTTCAATGCCTTGATATTTGTGGGCTATTACAGTATAAGTTGTTGTGATCTAGACTAATATGATTATATACATATGTATGCATTTGTCTCCAATCTTTCTCTTTTGTTACAACTAACTGTATAAAAGTTGTGTAAGGTTTTGGTTGCATTATACCTCACTGGTTACTCTAGTGTGCTCCTAGCTAGGATATGTTAGCATAGATTAGTAATAGATTATTTTTCTCTACATACATGGTCTTCATCTACATCTTTGCATTGCATCCATCCACTTCATTGGTACACCGAACCATAACTGGTACGAAAAACCAAAAGACAACAATAAATGGCAACCAAGCCAAATTCTGGATGGGACTCCTAATCCAAACGATGTATAGTCCAATTGGGATTGTATACTGGTGAGTTCCCCTTGCTGTTGTTGGGCGAAGTTGAACCCGCCAACATAATTTACACTAGAAGGAGGGCCATCTTTTATGGATTAAACAATAACCAAAATCAATCTTCAATGAGTAATCCCAACTCTCAACCTACCTTGTCTCCTCGGGTTGAGTCTGAACAAGAAGTTACATACGAGGACTCAAAGCCTAATTTCGGAAGTGCCTCTCGTGATGCTGAAATACATATTGAGACTTGGTTTTGCATACCACAAGAAGAGCTCCACGGAACCCGTATAATTACACGTGCTTATGCAAAATTGCTTGGAAAAGTACCTACGACCTTTGAACTCCCTACGAGAAAAGCGACCCGTGTAGAATTTCCTAACACAAATCCTGATTTCTACGTTGACTTTGTAGACGAACTTATTGAAACCACGTTACAAGAGGTCCCAATACCTTTGAGAAGATCTGCACATTTCCTTATTGAACATGAAGAAGAATTTGAAGGTGAACAACCAAAAATTACCATAGAACAATTAATGGGAGAAAACATGAACCACATAGAAGTTATACCTTGATGGAGGGCCCAAGGATCTCTCAATTTGGCTGGACAACTTCATGAAATGCCGAGGAAGTTTGACAAGATTCTCCCAAAATTCGAACTAGACAAACCCGGATCTCCGAAAGACCATGTCAATAATTTATTTTTGGCCATACATCTTCTAGGTGTTGAACATGATGACGTAATGTGTAGATTATTTCCTTATAGGTTTTCTGGGAAAGCCTCTAATTAATATTTCAACTTACCTGCTGGGTCTATTATTGATTGGGATAACTTTGAAAGGCTCTTTATGAGAAAATTTTGGGAAAGAAAAATGATCGCGTCTCTGCACAATGAACTAGGAGCCATCAGAATTGACAAGAGGGAAAGAGTGAAAGATTTTAACCAAAGATTTCTTAATGTCCTAATCAAGTTTCCTCATGATGTTTCTCTCGCTCAGTCATTAGCTATTGAATATTACACAACTTCTTTAACCCCCTCCATAGGGATGTTTGTAAAACGATCTAATAGAAATATATTAGCATTAAAATTTGATGAAGCTGAGACTGTAGAAAGAGAGTTATCTGCATATGATCAATATATGCGTTACAAAGAAACTAAGTTGGCTGGAAAGAAACCTTTGCTATTAACTAAACCACCTAATAAGGAGTCAAAATATATTGATATTGTGGTTAAATTGGTTAAAAAATTGTATAATGAAGCCGTGGACTTGTTGAGTGCTCAACACACCCTAAAAGATTTTATGAAATTTTTTCTCTTTTGGGTACCACTTGTTTTCTTTTGTTCTGTTGTTGGAATTAAGTATGTTGTGTAGGATCGCCAAGTGCGTTTCCATGTTTCATCATCAATCAAGTTGTAATTATTTGGACTTGTCATAGTGAAACCTTTGTATCTGAAAAAGAACTTGACATTTTAATTAAGAATCTGCAATTAAAATTTTGACCCACATGTTTATGTTCGACATCGACAAAATCCTAGTAAAATGACCACATAGTAACGATAATCACCGATCACTGATGTATCATCGACATTGGTAAAAAATGAAGTAGATTTGTGTTGGTTGTTCACAAAGAAGATTCAGGAAATGGTCGATATCCCATCGGCGTTGATGAAATATGAGAGGGCCAAACATTGACATGGGTCATGACGAATCTCCGATAACCGATTACCGATGCGTTTGTTTGGGGTCGATGAAATCTCAAAGATTTAAATCATGGATTTTTTTGGCATTTACACATTGCCGAACACCGATCCCTGATGCATTTTCGGCATCGACAAGTCTTGAGGGGGGTAATACGGGAACACTTGTTTAAACATATCGTCGATCGCCGACCCTTGATACTTTTTCAGCACCAACAGGGTAGGACCTGTTTGTTAAAATTCCTATCTAACGAAAATCCCCGATTTAGAATAAAAATCTTAAAAGGAAGAAGTCAATTTCAAATGCCACGTGTCTTTACCGCGTAGGCATTTCATATGACCTAATTTCATCTCGAGTCACCTTAGGTTTCCCCGTGTCCTAGTCACACTTCTAGGTCAACATTTCCACATCAACGCTGTACGGTAAGATGGATTGGCATCAGAGTTTTTTCCAAGAGATATCAATGAACATTGTCTAAAGAAAAGCGTCGAATCCCGATCCACCTATTTAAATTAGCGGATTGATGGGATGTTTTCAACTCAAAATAAGATCAGATTTTGCCATTTAATAGGTCAATTAATGTTTTTCTCCGCATACGTTTCTACCCCATGCGCCGATCAAATAACGAGAATTTGAAATCGTTGATGAACCACAATGTAGCCCGCGCCTGCGCTGCCAACCTACAACTTTATTTAATCTCAAGCATAATGCAGATCTGGCGACAGATTTTGTAGAACTCCACCTACACCCAGAATTGAATAAACTGATGTGACAAGGTAAGTAGTCTCTCCATTTAAATCACTAAGACAGTTTCGAACCCCAACATTCTGCACACAAGTTTCTCATTTCTAGAGAAATCAAAGAAGCAAAGAGAGTGTCTCAAGAGTTGCACTTGATTCTCATAATTTCAAAAACCAGGTTAAGCTAGTGTGAAGAAGAGGTATGTGTTAATTTTATCATTTTGATGGTTACATTTTTATATATCAACATTCTATCTACAACACGGTGTCTAACGTTGTTCTCTATGCAGGAAAAAATGCCTCCAAGGAAGCCAACGACTAGACGCTCACCAAGGGCACCCAAATTGAAGGAAGCAGAGGTCGGTGAAGGATCTTCTCCCGGCACTGCAAGGCAGTTGGAGTTTGCTACCACAGCGGAACCGGTCATCAAAACATCAAATAAGAACTAATTTTCTTAGCCCCCTGATTTCGGCGATACAGAAGCAAGAATTGGATCAAAGATAATGCTTCCACAATGGGGAGATTTGTTCAACAAAATTAACCAGGAAGGTTACCCAGAGTTTATTCCCCACAGCGACCCGGATGTAAGGGTACTCCACAACCAGTTTTTTCCAAACATCCGGTGGTCATGCCTGCATATGGTAGCCTGCCGAACCCCAATCTTTCCCTGCATTGAGACTCTGGGTTGGATAATCGACCATACAGATGCGATGAAGTGCCTAGTCAATGATGAGAATGGCAGATGTGTCGGTGTTTTTCTCCCGATAGAGGTCCAGAAATATTACAAGATCAGGGACCCGAAGGAGTGGTTAAACACAAATTTCGTAGTGAATTTCTACAAATTCCATGACACCAGCCGATTAATGACCTCTTGATGGAAGGAAGACAAGAAATTCACAAACTAGAGCAACAATTGGTACGAAACAACAAATCTAAGGGAGCCATTATCTACTTAATGGCTCTAATTTGACGATTATATGGGGAGAAAGATTGTGCTAAGTTCTTGGAGGCATGGATGCCCTTGGCATACACTGTGGCCATTTCCGAGAGTAGTTTCGATTGGGGAGAAATCATCTCGAAGCAATTGAGCACCAACATAATGCAAGCTCAGACACCAAAGGAGGGAGAAGCGCCCACTTTTCACATGGATTCATATCTGCTAGACGTGATCTATGCAAAGAATGTCTTTGCCGACATGAATCTGGGCTGGCACGTCGCAGAGCTACCTGTACGTGTCTACTTCAACATCCTTTGGGAAAATAGGTACAAGAAATCTTATGCTCTCATCTGCGATGAATTCATAGCTCGGGTTTATTTCATTATTTTCAAAAAATAATGCCCAAGACCGTCTGTAGCGACCAAGAAAATGATTTCAAAAGTAGGCCACGGGTACCTAGATGAAACCATGACCTATATTAAGGTGTTCGGGGCCACCAATGCACCACATTTACTCCCCGCTCACGTTCCAGACTGACTCGTCGAAGGAGAAATATGTTACCAGACGATCTTGCAGGGCTATAACGCCAGTTTGGTTAAGGACAAGAAACGAGCATTCATACCCTATGGTTTCCAAGCAGGGTTTTGCATAGTAAAGGATACTGTGCAAGCTAAAGAAGAGGGTTTGAGCCAGCTGGAATACAGGTTCTCGACATGCTAATTTCGCAAACATGACCCTAAAGGCCTCGGTCCCCATCATGCGTCACAAGTCTCTTCCTACTGGCCATACGCACATGATAAGTTTGACAATGAGAGCTTTACAAGATGTGCTCAGGACTAGGAGGAGGTCCTATAGAGAAAAGCTAACCCAAACATGACTAGGTTCAAAGCTATGAACATGGATGAGCAAGTCAAAACGATAGAACAAATGACTCAAGAAGCTCTTAGGGTTAGAGAAGAAAACAGAGCAGCAAAAGCCACAAAGACACAAAGGAAGGGGATGTTGTTATTAGAAGAATCTCAAAGAGTCATCCAACAACTAGAAAATGATCCTAAACTATTATAAACTATGAGGATCACCCTGACCGACCCAATCAACATCAGAGAGGAGCTAAATGGCTCAGAATCAACCCCATTGGTAGGAAATCGCTGATCGGGAAAACCCCAGAGCTTTGTCACCACAAGCCAGATCGCTGGTGACTATTCCAACCCAGCATGAGATTCCAAGAACACCAGGTGAAACTGGTGTGCCTAATCCCCTTGTTGATCTAATCATTATCTATGATGATGAAGACAATTCAGAGGTCTCGCTTATAACTCTGATGCCAATTATAAAGGAGAAGGAACCAGGGGGAACATCTGCTCCAACTCCCGATGCATCAATCCCAAACCCCTTGCAGGGCGACCATGAGACCGAGAGTGCCTTAGGGACTAAATTTATCTACTTATTGGGGACCCCGAAAGACAACTCCAGGGATGAGCTAGGTTCTGGTGAACAAGAAGAGGAATTGAAACAACTAGAGATCAACACCTCAACAGCCGATCACCAAGTAAGTATTGAGCCTGTGACTATCTCTCCAATTAGGGCCGATACCTCACCAACCAATGAACCCCAGACGAAGGTCGAGCCATTGGAACACACATAAGTCTCCCCTTCCAAAGAAGTATAAGAGCCAGTCCTAGAGAGAATATATACGGCAGGAAGCCTAGGCAACACTCTGACCTGGGGATGCCAACAAATCCCTGAGCCCATGGATGAGGTTGCTAATATACATGAGATTGCTTACGACAGGAAGAGGAAAGCCATAACGAGGAGAAAAACCAAGAAAAGGAGGATCACGCTGGATAGCATGATTCTCCTCACCACAGAAGAGAAACTGATCAGCACAGAAAATGCAAAGACATCTGAGCTAATCGATGTAGGGATGGCTATCACTGATGCCACGCTTGATCGAGCAAAGAGAGATGAAAAGGAGTTGGCCACCATAAATAAGAAGCTAGACCATCTGTGCCATCTGGAGAAATATTACCAACACTCCACACAAGCAACAATTTTTCTAAAGAGTGAATTCTGAGATGCATATGCAGGTTTCACAAGCGAAAGACATCTCTTCACTGCATGTGTATTTTATTTTCAAGAATACACTCTCATGGCACTAGCAACCTGCAAGGACGTGGAGAAAAGATATGAAAAGGCATATCAAGCTGTAGAACAAATCGATTACATCAACGCAGTACAAAAAGGACGAGACACGAAGGAGCAAGGCATCTGAGTGCTGATGGATAATAGCATCTCCCGGATCAGGAAGGTAACCGAATACAGGGTAAGTATGGCCCAGGAACCTCAATGAGAGATACAAAAAAAGTGAGCCGAGTGTGAAAGAAGATGGGAAAAGATCAATCGAGAGATGAAAGACATTGGCCTCCCAGAGTTTGGATCAACCAAAGAATTTGTCGAATTGCATGACATAGTCAAATGACATGCACAACAAGACTCAACGTGGGAAGTAGAGATCGCGTAGGTGGCGAGCATGACACCGGGTCATGTACAAAATTTTATGGAACATCCGATCAAGGCTAGTGCGGTTCTACAACATTTAAGTGCCAAAGTGATCAAATATAAAGAACAAGCGATAGAGATGAAGGAAACCCTTTCAACCTTGATGGACCAACACAGATTCTCGTATGCTAACACATGCGAGGATCTCTTTGTCAAGTGGTCAGAATACGAGAAGAATCATCCACTCGAGTAGAACCACGAGATGATTTCCAGAGAACAAAGAGATCAAGCGCCACATGGCAATATTTTGTTTTACTTAACACAAACTTGTAGCAACTATTTTTAGTTAATGATTCTTTATAAATAGGGGGATTGACCTTTTAGAGAGGGTCAATGGTTTTGGGAAAAAGACTCTTTTATGAGAATTGTAAAGAATTATTCTTAGCAACTTTAATTAAGAAGTTATTTTTAGAACTAGAGACAATAAATTTTGTTTTTCTTCAAAGACGTTATGTGATTGGATTGAGGAGGAACTACTTCCAAATTTTATTTCAGTAGTTGATGCTGTAACGAGTAAGAGTTTTTGAATCTATTGATAAGCTATCTTTTTCAATACTTTAACAATTATTTTGTTCTAAATGATGAAAAGCGAATCGATGTGTTAATATGTGATTGATGGTAGAGCTAAGGAAATTATTTTTCTTGCACTTACCTTATTGCATACATATTTTCTTTCAATAATTGTATCTCAGTTAGTGTGAAATACTAGCAAGTTAACGTATTATTACTAGACTTGTAATATGTGTGAATATCATTATTTGCATGCTAGAGAATGGGGGTTATCCCAGGATCAACCTTCTTCAGTAGTTAGGAATCCCCTCTACCAGTTGGTTTATACCATCACACTTTACTTTACCAGACTCATCTAATAAAATAAAAGACAAAAAAAGAGAAACGTTTAATCTAAAGGAGGAAATTTCGCAGAAAGGTATATTGTCAATCACTAAGTAAATCCCATTGGTAAATTGGCTCGATTGAAAGATCTAGAGAACCATTCCACCCATCAAACGCTTCAGAGTCTAATTGGGCCTCTAAGGCGGGTTTGGTTCCTACTGTTGAGTTAAAGGGATCTTGGACTCCTCAACGAGACCTTAAAAAGAATGTCGGTGAAGGATCATCAAAGCCACAAACTTTCCATCCATTCTTTAAGAAACCAGATAACCCACCACAACCACCTAAACCACCATATATGGATTTCAACTTAGATAGCTTCAACAATGATAAGTTTTGTTCTTATCATCAAAAAAATCACCCAGAACGAACATGCCCTCAGTGGGTCAACTCTATGATCCTTGTGATAAACCAGTTGCTAGATCAACACAGTTTAGATGAAGAAATCCATGCACAAGCTCCTTTTGGTGTTTTTGATGAACCCCCTCCAGAATCAACTATGCCCCTTTGGGACTGGTGTGTAGAATCAGACGATGAAAAGATTGAGGAAATATTTTCCGGAGATACACAAGTTGTTAAAGCCGTTGCTCCAAAAGGTTATAAATTACACAACAAAGGTCCACTATACAATTCCCCACCTTCCAAAAGAGACATCCCTCTTAGGAAAATAACACTTCCCCCTGCCCTCCCAAAATAAAGTAACACAATTCTAGAAAAAAACTAATATTAAAATTGGCAAGATTGTTGTAGAAAATAAAGACAAACCAAGCACGTCTAGTTCTACTGGAAATAAGGAAAAAAATAACTTGACATGAGGTAATGAAAAGGTGATTCAAGAAAAGTATGAACAAGCCAAAAATGATTCGAACTCATGTGCCTTGGATTATAATGTAATCGAAGACATGAAGAAGATTAAAGCTAATATTTCCATGTTTGATATTTTCTCCCTTCCACAACAATGCGAGCTCCTACATGATTCTTTCAAACCCCATGATGTTTAGAAGGAAACTATCATTGCTCTCGAAAGCTTAAGCCCGAAAAGTGATGCACAAGGGATACACAAAGTGTAGATAGAAACAACTATAAATGCAACAAGCATAGGCACCTTTTCGAAGTCTCAGGTACCACCTTTTCTGCTTACATATGAAATTTTTAATTTTAATGTACACAATTGTTTAGCAGATTTGGGTGCCTCTTCGAATATCATGCCTTTTTCTGTTTTCCAAAAGATAAATGATGTTCCAAAACTAACAAGAACCATGATCATCCAATTAGATAGGACATATGTTAAGGTAAAAGGTGAACTCAAAGATTCTTTAATCATACTATCATCCAATCCTAGAGTTCATCAGAATATAGACATAGTTGTGGTAGAAATACAAGAGAGTTATGGTTTTCTCTTAAGCAGAGAATGGTCAACCAAACTTGAAGTTTATTTCTCTACTGATTGGTCTTATATTTGGCTTCCTCATAAAGGCAAAGAAAATCAAATCTTTGTAAACAATGAAGCACACATGAAGCACACAGTGACAAAATTAGAGGGTAAGAACGAGGCCATAAGATTTGCTCATTCCATATTGGGAAATTATTTTTTCGAAACTGATTATGGTTGTTACGAAGCACAAGATTTTGAAATACCACCAGAATTACAATTAGGCCTCCGCCCACGAATACATAATAGCGCCTGTCCAATACTAACAAACTTAGGATTTAGTTTGACTAACAAAATTAATATTCCTAACTTGCAGACCATGTTCTTCTACGACTCTAAAACACATGATGTAGCCGGAATAATATGTGTTCTAATTGACCCCAACCAAGGAAAAATTCTCATATCATGCCGTTTAGATTTTGAATGCACCAACAACACTGCTGAATATGAAGCCTTAGTGAAAGGCATTAAAAAAGCCATTGATCTCAAGGTAAAGTACCTTAAAGGGTTTGGTGATTCTAAAATCATTGTTTAACATGTAAGAAATACTATTCATTGCTTGTCTCCACATCTAAAGGCTTACCAACAAGAGGTATGGAATTTGATTTATTCATTTGATGAATTTAATATTAATTCTATACCTCGCAATCAAAATATAGATGCAGATATTTTGGCCAATGCAACATCTAGGTTATGCCTCCTGACGATGGTTTTTCGATTGAAATGATGTTTAGGCCCTCCGTACTAGATAATGTCATGAGTTGGAGAGTGTTCGACAACTATTCTCAGATTATCAACTTTCTCACTAGTTCGAACACATTCCAAGATTCAATGATCGATGATGAGGCACATAAACAAGAGTTGCAAACTTATAGAGAAGAAACTAATAAGGTGAAGACAAATTGTGTTCCAAAGAACGTTTTGACTCTTGAAATGTTATTTGATTTACAATCCAAGTTCAGGAGGCCAGCTAATTCGAAGACCAACGACTCCACGATGATGCATTTCTTGGTCAATTTGGGAACATTTGAGCAGCCTAAATATGTTAACTAGGGCACATGCTATTCATATTCATAGAAATACACATTCACATAATTATTCAAGAAGTATAGATATGTTTTTGCATGGACGTATGATGACTTGAATACATATGATACACATATTATACAACATGTGATCCCCATCAAAGAAGGGATCAATCCATTCCAGCAAAAGCTTAGAAAGATACATCCAAATCTTAAACCTCTGATTTAGAAGGAACTCAACAAGTTATTAGATGCCTGAATCATTTCAAAGTGAGACATTCGACTTGGGTCTCTAATATGGTGCCCGTGAGAAAAAAGTTGGGAGAAATAAGAATCTGTATAGATTTCTTGAATCTCAATCGCGCTTTCGAGAAAGATAATTTTCCAGTTCCCCCAATGGAACAAATATTACAACTCATCTTCGGATCTCAACTATTCTCTCTATTAGATGGATTTTCGGGATACAATCAGGTTCTCGTGGTAGAGCCAGACCGATTGAAAACCACTTCCTGGACTAAATGGGGAACTTATACTTATGGATGTATTCCCTTTGGTATTATGAATGTAGGAGCTACCTTTCAAAGGGAAATGGACATTGCTTTCAAAGGATTAATTGGTCGAAGCGTGGTGTTTTACCTTTATGATGTCACCATTTATTCTAAAAAAAGAGAAGACACCCAAAACATCTGAGACATATTTTTGAACAGTGTAGAAAATATGGGATTTCTCTTAATCCCAAAAAAACTTTATTCACTGTTTCAGAAGGAATCTTATTTCTGAAGACGAGATTTTGGTGGATCAAAAAAGGACCAAATCCATTCTACAAATTTCTCCACCGCATAGCAAGAGGTCCATGCAATCATTCTTTGGCAGAATCAATTTCCTAAGAATATTTGTTCCAGATTTTGCTGAAATTGTGAAACCATTACAAAAGATGATTAAAAAGGATGTGCAGTACAAATGGACACCGTTGGAGAAGAAATCATTCAAAAACATTAAAACCACTATATCCAACGCACCATCTCTTCAAAGTCACGATTTCTCCAAACATTTCTTGCTATACACATTCGTGTCTGATCATTCATTAGCAGCAGTGCTCACGAAAAAGGATGAACAAGGAGTTCAATACCATGTCGTGTTTATGAGCACTAGGTTACACAGTGCTGAACTAAATTATCCTCCGGTGGAAAAATAAGCCTTTGTTTTCCATAAAGAAATCAAATAGTTCAAACCTTATATCTTAAAAAATCACACTAAAGTCATCGTCCCACACCCAAAAGTAAGGTCCCTGTCTGTTCAAAAAGAACTGGGTGAAAGACAAGGGAATTGAATGATGGCTCTACAAGAGTATGACCTTGAATTCAAACCAACTAATATTGTGAAAATTCAAGGATTGTGTAAATTAGTGACACAAGGAGCAAACGTTGAAGAACAAGAGGAGGATGGTTGGCAAGATGAACCTATAATGTATACTCAACAAGTTCCATACGTCCCAACCATTGAAGGATCGTATTACATTGATCTTAAATACTATCTACAATATGGCACTACTCCAGACCATCTCAATGCTAAGCAGAAACGAGCTCTACGGCTGAAGTCTTTACAATATCAACTGTTACATGGTATCTTGTTCAGAAAGAATTACAACATAGTTTTACTTAGATGCCTCAAAAGATAAGATGCTGATAATGTCCTGAAATATATGCATGATGGACTGAGTGGTGGTCATTTTTCAGGAGACACAATGACCCACAAAGTGATGACAGAAGGATACTACTGGCCCACTCTCTTCAAGGATGCTCATGCATACTCAAGGAGCTGCGAAGCGTGTCAAAAGGATGCAGGGAGGGAATGTAATGCTACTCTTCCTCTCCAACCTGTAGCGACACAAGAAACCTTTGAGCAGTGGGGTGTAGATATCATTGGTGAGATAAATCTTCATTCGTCCAAGAAACACAGGTATATTCTGACCACTACTAACTATTTCACATGTTTGATTAAAGCAATACCTTTAGTCAAAGTGAATGAGGAAGTAGTAATACATTTTATTGAGCAACACATTATCACGAGGTTTGGAATTCCTAAATATTTAGTATTTGATAATGCTACTTACTTCTCATCCTTGAAATTATCTAAGTATGCATTAGAAAAGGTGATTATTTTAAAATACTCAACCAATTACTATCCCCAAAGGAATGCCTTTGCATGATCTACAAACAAGAACATCATCCATATACTTAAACGAATTGTGGTTGATCACCAAAGAAATTGGCACAATGATTTACAAAATGCGCTCTGGGAGGATCGTGTCATGCCCAAAGCTTCCATCATAACTTCACCTTACTTTATTGTGTATGGGAGAGAAGCCATTCTACCCTCAAATATCTACCTCCCTTCCCTCTAGCTTACACAACAGTCTCTAGGTAGAGAATGCCTTGTCATACAAAGTCGTATCGATACGTTGTAGCTCCTCTCAAAACCTTTCTAAGACAATCCTTTCAGTTGGAATGAAACTATAGAATGGGCCTACCAATACTTGAAGAATGCTATGTGTACAACCCCAGTACTTGCTTTGGTTGACTTCACTAAAACCTTTGTCTTGGAATGCGATGCCCTATGTAAATGCATCAAAGTAGTACTCGTGCAAGAGGGAAGACTATAGGCTTTTACCAACAAATAACTATCTAAAAGGCACTTGGAAAAATTCACTTATAAAAAGGAGATAATGGCTATATTACATGTTGTGGATATTTGGCATCCATACCTACTTGGGAAATGTTTCCAAATTAAAACTGATAATAGCAGCCTAAAATACTTCTTGGAGCAAATGATTTATTCCCCCAAGCAACAAAAATGGGTCACCAAGATGTTAGGGTATGACTATGAGATCATTTATAAGAAGGGAAAGAAGAATGTGGTAGTAGATGCTTTTTCTTAGTAGTATGAAGAGGAAGGGTCCCTCTTTTCACTCTCTTTCATAGTAGTAGATTACTTTAATGATGTTTATAAAGAATGACTAATAGATCCCAAGATCACTATCCTGGTACAACAAATTAAAATGGAACCCCATGCATATTAGGGCCACACTTGGAACAATGACAATATTTGATATAAAGGAAATCTTTATTTGGCCAACCAATCAACGTTTAAATCATGAGTGTCATGACAAGATCTGTTTTAGCTCCAAGGAAATCAATTGAATCTCAACGCCACATATCACCCCCAAATTGATGGTCAAACTGAAGCTGTCAACAAGTGCATGGAAGCATATTTGAGGTCCTTTACTTCATAGAGACAATCCCAATGGGTCCATTGGCTCCCTCTAGTTGAATGGTGGTATAATACAACTTATCATGGTGCCACTGTAATGAATTCCTTTAAGCTTGTCTTTGGACAAAGTCCCTCATCAATCCTATCATATTTACCAAGAGTCTCTAAGGTGCAAACCATAGATAAAACCCTCACAACTTAAGTTGACTTCCTCCACACGTTTAAGGAAAATCTGGTCATGGGTCAAAATTAGATGAAGCAACATGTTGATAAGCATTGTTTTGAATGTTTTGATGAATGAGATTACGTTTTCTTATGTTTACAACATTATAAGTAGATCTCACTTAAATACAACCACCACTAGAATCTCACTCCCATGTTTTATGGACCATATAAGGTCCTCAAACATATTGGGTAAGTGGCTTATAAATTGGAGCTGCCTAGCCACTTTAAAATCCATCCAATCTTTCGTGTCTCCTACTTAAGGAAAGTGGTTGGCTCTCATTCCCATATTCAAACTTGTCTTCAAGAATTGGATGTGAGGGTCCTACCCTAACACCCTTAAGTAGATAGATAGATCACTATGTATTGAGGCCATATTTATTAAATAAGGCTCATGTAGTAGATATAGTGTGAAAGCAATAATCATAAGAAGGCTAATTGAAAGATTTTGCCTACTAGAAAGTTCCTTCACTAGAAAGTTCGTAGGACATCATACAAAAGCTATACAATGAAGTAGAAGTAATGTAATAGTATGTCTTGTGAAGCATATTTAAACTGGAGCTTTGCTCATCTGGAGGTTTCCCCTTTGAAGAGGCAAGTGAACGTTGCTTTCATCAATAAAGATATCGCTATTTGTGGTATTTTGGTTCTTCGACAATTGGCTATTGCTATTATAATCTATCATTTCTGCTCTAAATCATGGTATATTTGATTATTTCTTCTATGGATCTTCTATTTTTCTAATAAAGAACACCACAGAGGATTCACAAGAACTGGATGTGTAAATTGTTGAATGGCCATATAGCCATGAGTTGAATTGTAACCCAAGATTATTGAAATGAATATTGAGCAACCATTCAAAGATGGTTTTATCAATTGGGTTTCTAGGTTAAACATGGTGTCCATTGTGTCTTGATTTACTTTGAGATTTCTTTATGATTGTGGTGTTAAAATTTTGTGTGTGAGTTAATAACCTCTTATTTGTATTTGATATGCTTGTTGTTGTCATATCAATGGTTTAATGATGAATTCCCACTTGTAGTTTTATTAGTTCACTCAGAATTTGATTCTCCACTAGCAATTAATGAATGCCAACAAATTTGAATTACGCACCATCCATTTTACCTGATATTTGAGATCAAGGGATGCTATATTTTTACTATTGTAATTATTTAGCTACATTTCTAATTCTATCCCTAAATAACAACAATTCGACGACTAGTGAGGCTATTGGAAAGCACAAACAGGCTTGTACACAATAAAAAAAACATTTCCTAAGGCCGTATGGACCTATAGTAGCTTGTACACAACAATTATTGATCCCTTAAGGTCATTCACATGCCATATACAACTCAAGAAGGCCATCTCCCTCTTTGCTTTGAGTGGAATTTGAGCCTGTAGCTGCAAACAACTTTAATTCATTACTGAATGAGTAATAAGTTTCGTCCATCAATGTATTGGGCTCCTTGTATTTCCAAAGTAGTGAGTAATAAGTTTTGTCCATCAATGTATTGGACTCCACGTATTTCCTAAGCAACGTACCCTCTCTCGTAATCTTGGGCATTCTCTTAATTTGTCTTATGTTATTTTAATTGTTTGTTTTTATTGCTGGAAAGTCATGGTCAAGAATGTTGAGTCAACCTGTTTCCCTAAACATTTTGATACACACTATCCAGAGCAATAGGTACATTATCTTTCTATCCAAATACACAACTAAAGAGTAAATCATTGACTTGGAGGATAATATTTCTATTCTTTATTGACACTCCAATAATTTATTACATTTGTTGTTGAATTAACAATGATTTCTAATTGGGGTGATTCCTCTCTTGGTAAAATTGAAGAGTAGTTCACCATGATTGCTATAGAATTATAATAAAGGTTGCTTGTCCATATCTATATGTGTATGAATGTTGGAGATGCAGAACTTAAGAAGAGCATGAGCTTCTCTGTTATGTATTAATGTTGGACTGGTTTTTTTACATATTTTTTAATTGTATACAAACTCTTATTGTAAGCAACATTGTTATTCGACCACCATAATTCAAAGAAAGCACATATTCATATCCCTATCCCTATTGTCTCTTAGTCATAGAGCTTAGAGACATAGTTTACATAATGCATTTGAATTTGTTTTCAGATAAGTCTTTTAGCATTACCTATAGCCATATAGTTGTACATTTATTGTTGGACTTTTGTATTGGACATTTGGGAGAGGACTATAATTCATCAATCAATCAAGCCACATGAATCAAAATTGATAGCACATAGATGCATGACGATGTCTCAACTTTGTTCAAATAGAAAAAAATTGATTTTATTTGAACATTAATTTTAAAACAAGTTAATTGAAACTTAATTAAGCAAACACTGTGTTATTGATTGACATATAACACAACAAAGTAGCATTTTAATTTGGCATTGAAAAAAGGGAAATTGTGTTTTCCCCATTGCTGGCATTTTCCTTAGAATTACCATGTCAATGAGTAGAACCATCTTTTCATGCCTTAGGAGGAGGAGCAAGTAGGTAAGTAGAGTTTTCATTGGATTGATCTAACATTAATAAACGAGCATTATAATCAATCCTGAGTAGAGGTTATAGAGAACAAAATACAATTCCGTATAGGATCCTTGTTGGTGAAGTGAGTGGGATATAAGTCCCACATTCATCTTAACATAGGGTTTGCAATCTTCCATTATGAACTTATGTAAAATATTCAACACATATTTAGATTGACAAATAAAGATACCATCATCCATTTGTAAGACTTGAATGCTAAAAAAAAATGCAACAAACGAGGGTCGGTTATCTCAAAGGTATTTGTTAACTGTTTCTTCAAATCCAAAATTAAATTAACATTACTACTAGTAATGAAGTCATCCACATATAATGCAACAATTAATGCTTCATATTTTACATACACTACATAAATACTATGATTTAATTCATAACATTTGAAACTGAGATTGAAAAGAAAGTGGTCAATCTTTTGTTTCAAACCATACAAGGATTTATTTAGTCAGCCACAAGGTTGCCATCCTTCTCAAAATTGAAGGGTCCCTCCATATAAATTTCTTTAGTGATATCACCATGTAGAAAATAAATTTTGACATCCATCTAATGTACCTCCCATCCAAAGTGAACAACAAGTAAAATAATCAATCAAACTTAGTTCATATTAGAAATAGGGGCAAAGGTTTTAGTGTACTCGATGCCTTCTTGCCAAGAAAATCCCTTGTCCACCAAATGAGCCTTATGTCATGTAACAACACCTTCAACTATGAATTTGGTCTTGTATGCCTATAGACATTTCACCACATTATTTCCTTGTAGTTGAGGGACTAAATCCTATGTGTCACTCTTCATTAAGGAATAATACTCATCATCCATAGCATTTTCCCATTCAAATAGGCCATGTGCATTTGCATATGTATCAAGATCACACGTCTCTAGCGCACATGCCATTAGAGCAACACTACCATGATATTTTTTACTTCTAGCTTTCCTTGAGTCATTTATGTCTCTTGCATCAAATAGAGTGGTTTCAATTGTCTTGGTAGACCATCCGCGAAGACAAACTCGAATTATTGAAGGAGTTATTGTACCAAGATCATTAAACTTGTAGTCAATTATGTTGTGGAAGATCAATTGCAAGTCGAGTTAGAATATTCATAATCATCAATATTCAAACAAGTGGAAGAATGATTGCAAGCCGAGTTAAAATAAGAGCATAATCATCCACTACAAAGAGTTGTTTTTCTACAACTTCCTTTAGTGAAGAAAATATAGAAGAATATTTATCCATGTGATGGGTGCAACCAATGTCGACTTTCCATTCACTTTGATAAGTATGAGCATCTAAATACCGAGAAGTAATAATAGAAAATGTATAGTTATCTACCTTACCTTCTGAAGTTTGATTTTATAGGTCATTTGATCTTCCAATTGACATGCCTCCCTCAAGTTTCTTCACTTTTTCCTCAATGTCCTTAGTTTTTAGCCAACAAGCCTAATCTATATGTCCCAATTTCCCACAATAGCAGTAGGTCTTCTTCTTTCTACCTTTCTTAGTTGAATTCTTATCACCATTCTTCTTCTTATCAGTCTGATTGACATGGTTACGTTCCCTCTCCTATCAAGTTCTTTCTCTATAATTTTGTTAATCTTTTGCCTTCATCAAATGGGCTTGTTGCTTGACCTCAAGTTTCCCTCCATCAAGCAATTTTTCTTGTGCCATAGTCAGTAAACCACATAAAGAGTCAAAGGTATAGTCCTTACCATCATTATTTTTGGAGGTCCAAATGACATGGAATGTTGATCATAATACATCATAAGGTGTTTTCAGATTCATCAGGATTGTTTTTATGAGCAATCCATCTTTCTTAGGAAAATCATTTCCACATTCAACCAATTTCAACTGAAGTTCCTTTACATAGGATAGACATTCTTCAATTATTTCAAAAGAGAGAGGTTCCAGAGAGATCAACTCTTTCTCAATATCCATAACCTAAATTTCATCAATTTTATCAAATAGAGTCTTCAACTTCTTGCAAATAGAATTCAATTAATCGAAATTTCTTATACGAAAGTAAATCTCCCTAGATATCTAGGCTGTTACAATTTCTACATCCTCATCTTTCTTCCCATTGATGATACACTTTTGCTAGCCATACTAGGGATCTCAAATTTTAGTTTTTGTACACTTCCATAATGATTTACTCTTCAACAAGGTTTCCATATCTTGTTCCCAAATTCCATAGTTGTGTCCATTTAGAACTATAGGTTGTGGCTTGGAACCCATAATGTTGATCTACATATATAGTTCTATATCTAGTTTGCAAGATGAAATCTTGAGTCAATTTTCAAGACATATCCAACTCATTAGGAGCACTAACAACCTCCACAAGACTTGTGGACAACATGTTAGATATCAAACCACTAGCTCTGATAACATGTTGGAGAATTGAAGGTTTATGTAGATAAGATAGATAATATTACAAGAGAGTGGTGGTGTTGAAATACACTATTACAACATTTATGCACAACTGATCATAGCTTAACATACAAAGAAGTCTAAGAAACCAAAACATTTCCATATTCAACATGTTCACACTGTCACTTGTTTAAATCAACCCATAGGGCCATCTTATATAGCACCAAGATGTAACCAACTCCCTTGAAGTGAGGAAGATGAGGTCCACAGAGATTGACTAGGTTGCATAACAATCTCCTTAATCTCTACCTCGTTTTATGTGTTATAACAAGATTTGCTTCACCCCATGCAAACTTGCTCAAAAGGCCTTTTCCATTTCCCTATGCAAACTTGAAATCCCGTTTCAAAGTTCCCAGAGCTAAAAATTATATTTTTCCACATATACGTTCCCTAACAACTATACAACATGCGTATACGTAGGTTGCACCATTACAACCCATGTACATCGGGTTTTGTGCTTAAAATTAAAAAATGGTGTCGGGTTTCCATGTCATATCACGGGATCCATGATCCTTGACCTTCCATGTACTGGAAACGTTTCGACTCAGACCTTCAGTTCCAATTGAAGGTTATAAATAGGCCTTATCCAAGCTGTGGAGAAGATGAGAAGAATTCAACTTTGAGAGCAAAGTTACTCTGGAGAAATTATTCACTTCATATTGAGTCTACATCCCTTTGTCCTTTTAAGTCTGAACACATTGTTTAGCCCCCAAGCTCTTCCCTATTTGATGGAGAACCTCATTGTCTCTCTTATATGAGCTTGTCTTTGGTGGAGGATTGAAGTGGTGGAGGCCTAGCTATAAGGCACTTAGTTTCTCGGTTCCGAACGTCCTGACAAGGAAGTTTGTCATTCATACACGTCTGTTGATTACATTTTAATAGAAATACTCTTTTCTCATCCAATTAATGTCTTGTAAATATTTGAATTGTTATTCCATGGGCGTATTTGTTATTAATATTGATGGATTATGCTATTATATGTGTTAACTTTATATATTATCACCATATGCTTGCGTATCTTGGTTGTTGAGGACAAGTTGCAGTTGTATCGCTTTGAGTTGAGTGCTCAACGATGGACTTCATCGAATGTATGGACGAGGTAGGCTCTTTATTTTGTCTTGTTAGCATGTTTGTTTATATAGCATACTTGAGATTAGAGTTGATTTCTGCAGTCATTTCCGCCTATTTTGGTTTACCCCATGCCATAGAGTGATTTTCCTCGTAAGAGAATTGGCGACCATACTAGGGAATGAATCTTCTTTTCGGGGTTTGGAGTGTTTTTCTCCTTTGATTGCTCTCGTTTATCTTGAGTTTCTTGTCGTCTGATTGCTTGACAACCTCTTTTCATTTTGAGCCTAAGTTTCTTGGCCTTATCCTTAACCTGACAGTGTTTCAATACATATACATGGTTTTTCCCTGACATCCGCGTACATACACGATCTCTAGTTCTGTAGGAAGCATACATATGTGGGTTTCTCTTGAACAATCGCGTACACCATCCTTTTTTGCTTGATTGCTGAGTTTGATGTTTGCTGGGTAAGTTTTGATGGTCGCTGAGTCTTCTTAGGTCTCTGCCATGATTGTTAAGTGCATGTAGAGTGATAGGAAACCTTTCTTTGGTTGATTTTTCGAGTGGTTTTTCTTTCTCATCATCCTTTTCATTGATTGTCCTTACATCTTGGGCTGAGTGTTTGCTTCTTGATATTCTACTTGGTTTGTCTCTGTTTACATACCGTAGGGTGTTTATATCAAGCTGTTGTTCAGTCCTTGCATTTTCATTCTTTTATATTGAAAATACAAAAAAGATACATTTTGCATTGTTGGCATTTGATCTTTTGGGTTCTTGTCATTGATCTTAGTACATGTATAGAAAGATTGCATCTTATTTGAAATTGTAGAATTGAATTGAAAGTTTCATTTTGAAAAGCTTATCATTTATTGGGAATTGAAGTTAGGACTTTGCATTTTATTCATATTCATTTATTTTACTCGCTGAGTCGTAACATCATCAGTTTCATGACCGCACCTTTTGAGTAAGCAAAGCCACTAAAAGTAATGTTGATAAATTTAAAATTGATTAGAAACGATTTTATTTTTCAGGGTGCACAAACTAGCTTAAGATTGAGAGCCTTGGAATAGGATTTTGTGAGTAAACTTCTATTACACATTATTTTAGTCACCCTGGTGATGTTTCTATAACATGTGTTCAAGCTCCCAAAAGAACCTTTCTTCATGAGAAAAGTGACTAGCTTCCTCTTCTTCAAAACCTTGTTAAGAAAGGACGCCGCATACCAATCATAAGTTATAGTGCGGCAATGCCCGATCGCCGCAGTCTGTTCTGAAACTACCTTGCGGCGTTTCCGCAGGCTATCCTATAGCCAGGGTGTGCCGGTGTTGAAAGACTGAGAAAAGGTTGAAGTTCACGAAGGTTCTAGAAGGGAATATTCTAGAATGTGAGGTGGCATTATGGTTGGGATCCTACTTGCTTCTCTGATTTGGTGGGATCATCCTAATCTCTTTAACCATCTCTCTTTCTCCTATATAAGAATGGGTTTCTCATGGAAAAGGTTAAGCAAACAAGTAAGCAAG
>ML820354.1:0-20866 GCA_009831015.1 Picea engelmannii
CATACGCATGTTACAGTTTATGAAAATATACGAAATAACCGCAGGCAGATAAACATTATGCATTTCATAATCTATTATGCATTTCATTTACCGCAGGCAGATAAATCTATTATGCATTTCATTATGCAGGCAGATAAATCTATGATGCATTTCATTTACCGCAGGCAGATAAATCTATTATGCAGGCAGATAAATCTATTATGCATTATGCATTTCATAATCTATTATGCATTTCATTTACGAAATAGCCGCAGGCAGATAAATCGAAACGAAACGAAACGATAAATCTATTATGCATTATGAATAACCGCAGGCAGATTATGCATTATGCATTATTACGAAATAACCGCAGGCAGATTATGCATTATGCATAATCTATTATGCATTTCATTTACGAAACGAAACAAAAACAAAACGAAACGATATATGCAGATTATGCATTATTACGAAATAACCGCAGGCAGATTATGCATTATGCATAATCTATTATGCATTTCATTTACGAAACGAAACAAAAACAAAACGAAACGATATATGCAGATTATGCATTATTACGAAATAACCGCAGGCAGATTATGCATTATGCATAATCTATTATGCATTTCATTTACGAAACGAAACAAAAACAAAACGAAACGATATATGAAGATTATGCATTATTACGAAATAACCGCAGGCAGATTATGCATTATGCATAATCTATTATGCATTATGCATAATCTATTATGCATTTCATTTACGAAATGAAACAAAAACAAAACGAAACGATATATGCAGATTATGCATTATTACGAAATAACCGCAGGCAGATTATGCATTATGCATAATCTATTATGCATTTCATTTACGAAATGAAACAAAAACAAAACGAAACGATATATGCAAATTATGCATTATGCATAATATATCGAAACAAAACGAAACGAAACGAAATGATAAATCGAAACGAACACAAACATCCAGTTTTCGGATTACCTCGAAATTCCTCCTCGACGTCCACAGCTCCCACGACCTCGGCGTCCTCGGCGTCCACTGCTTCCACTGCTCCCACGACTTCGGCGACTTCGGCGACAATGCTCCCATGACTTCGGCGACTTCGACGACCACACACACAGCCTCACAACGCCCTCGACACAGAGCCTCACACAGCCAATGCAAACAAAAAAATTTCTAAACAATGAGAAACGATGTTTGGCAATTATATAAAACATCTTTCGACCGAACTAGTTTTCGGCCGAAATATTTTTCGGCCGAATAATCTTTCGGCCGAAAACTTGTTGACGGAAAAAAAATATCCGGCCGACCAAATTTCTTCACGCAAATCGAGGGCCCGGTTATGGGTCCGTTCGATTTGACATTTATTTTTTCGGCCGAGCAATAGTTCGGCCGAAAAATATATCTTTCGGCCGAACAATATATTTAGTTCGGCCGAAAGTTGGTTTTCCGAAATTTTGGAGACCCGATTGTCACGAAAGTGTAACCCACCTTCGTGATTCCACCCTTATATGTTGACGAGATGCTTGTGGAAAGAAAAATCATGATCGATATCAATAGGTTAAAGGCTTATTTGTCTAGGGCGTTTGATATGAAGGATCTAGGAGCAACAAAACAAATTTTAGGCATGGAAATACACAGAGACATGAAAAATGGTAAGATGTGGTTATCACAATAGAAGTATGTGGAGAAAATACTTATGCTATTCGGTATGAATAATGTGAAACACGTACAGATCCCTTTGGCTTCCCATTTCAATCTTTCTTCAGGTTTATGTCCTAGTAATGACGAAGAAAAAGATTATATGTCTTGTGTAACATATGCTAATGCAGTGGAAAGTTTGATGTATGCGATGGTGAGTACTAGACCAGATATTTCACATGCAGTTGGTGTTGTCAGTCGATACATGGAAAATTCAAGAAAAACGTATTGGGAAGCAGTGAAATGGGTGATTTGATATATTAGAGGTACAATAATTTATTCTATTACCTATGATGATTCTATAGATTCAGTTTGCGGTTATGTAGATTCAGATTTTGCAGGTGACTTGGAAAAAAGGAAATCCACTTCAAGATATGTCGTTACTCTTGCAGGAGGACCTATTAGTTGGATGTCAAAGCTTCAAAACGTAGTCACTTTATCCACTACGTAGGCATAGTATATGGCTGCTTCACATGCATGTAAGGAGGCAATTTAGTTACATGGTTTATTGGGTGAGTTTGGAAGGATGCATGACAAGGTGAAAATATTTTGCGATAGCCAAAGTGCTATTCATTTGGCTAGAAATCAAGCTTATCACAATAAGATGAAGCATATTTCTGTTAAGTACCATTTTGTAAGACAGGTTGTTGATGAAGGTGGAGTGTCTTTGGAAAATGTCCATACAAAAGTGAATTCTGCAGACATGTTTACGAAACCAGTTTTGTTAGAGAAGCTATGGTGGTGTTTGGCTTCTCTTGGCTTGCAGAAAATGTGATGAATTAATTAAGGGAATGATATAGCAGGTAAATTGTTGTCAAGGTGGAGATTTTTGGAAACATGCCAACGAATTTCCTCATGCAGTCACATGCACCTATGAACTGCTCATGTAACTATGTGATCTATTCATGATCACTTTGTATAACTTAGTGATAGATGTTATATGTGTGAGCATACCCATAGAGGTGGAGGACAATGTGAGTGCAAGGGTGTGCAAGGAACAAAGAGGAGAGTGTGTGAGGATAGGATGATTGTATGCCTATGAAGGCTATTGTAATTCTCCCTTGAATAATAAGAAGATCGATAATCATTGCGTGTGGTTTTTTCCCTCATTGAGTTTCCACATAAATCACTTTATAAGTATATGATTGATATACTTGTGTTTGATCTTGCTTATTTTATGCTCTAATGCTATGTTTTGTTTCAACTGCCTAACAAAACAAAATATAAAACAATGTAATCTTATTTGAAGATTGCTGACCTATATCTATATCGTTGGGCTGTATAAAATTCCCCCTTCCTCTATATGGTGTATTAGGGTTTCCCAATGGAGATATCTGGACAAGTGCACGCATGAGGAGTCTTTCTATTCTTTTCTCTTTTGATTATTCTAGTAAAAATCATTATGAAGATCTACTAGACATTGAAAGATGCATTAAGAAAACTAAATTGATTTCGTGTTGAAATGAATACCATCATACCTGTCGGTGGTGGAAAATAATTATCATCATGAATGAGAGACGAAGAAGAAGCTGGAAGCAGTCGAGCATCTGTTGTGACGGGTAAACTCACAAATGGGAGAACAAATACCATTGCGAAGGAGCATATAAGTAAAGCCATTGTAGTACTGCACCCCATCATTGACTTTGCTCAATGTGCTGCTGCTGCTGGCCTAATATTTCCAGGTTGTATTAATTCCATACTTTTCTCTGGAATTTTATCCGTTTGATGGCAACAACTTAGCCGTTGGAGAGGATTCCTCTGTGGCTGAAGTCCACCTACTATGTCCACATTCTCGGTTGAAAGTCCATAAGCTACGTCGTTCTAACTGCCAGACTCGAGTGTGAAGGTGCGCAATGGAATGAAGGTGGTAAATCTCTCTGCAACGCCCAGCGTTTTGGTTCTAAATTCCCATATCGTAGGCACCATATATTGTATGGGCATGGACACATTCCGATGGTTGGTGGAAGGTGGAGGGCGCCTGCTGGATGGTGAATGATGGTTTATGTTGATAGCCATCCGATAACAGTGGCGGCTGGATCAAACATAGATACGATCCGATAACAACAGTGGTGGTTGGATCAAACATAGATGCCAACCATCTGCGTGACAAAGTCTTCGGCCTGGTGGATAGTGCTCACCAGTTGACATAGCATACAGGCCTTGGAAATTGCAGATTATCAGCTATATATCTGTCGATTCATGGGATGAGTAGCCAAATGATTACGTCTAACCTGAATGATTTCAAAAAATTACAAAGCATGCAACACCCATGGTAATCTTTTGTACAATTATGGTGGCATTTGCAAATGTAAAATCGCTCAATCAAACGATTTTGTACAATTATGATTCCGCTGATTCAAACGATTTTCGTAAGGCGGTAGCTCAGGTAAACTAGGAAGCCAACGCTGAAAACACAGGCTAGTTTTGTTCACAGACATAGAATAAGTCATATTAAATGTAAATCAAATCAATTTTTTAAACTTCAATGCCGCAGCTATGCTGTATTTTTAAGATTCAATCTTTCAGTTTCAGAGAGATTTTTGGATCCCTACTCTCAAATAACTACAAGTTCATTTATTTTTAAGATTCAATCTTTCAGATTCAGAGAACTTTTTGGATCCCCGCCCTTACGAGTTCATGTTTTAAGTTTATGTACATATATCATTCCCACTGGGTCATTTAAATTTGATCGAGATATATTATTCAAATATTATCCTCATTGGATTATTCAACTAACACAGCCGCTAACTCACAGCTGGTGAACGCCGAAAGGCTTACAGCGAGTAAAACTCCACCCCGTTCTGGACCCGTCACTGCTGAAACCATTGCTATTGATAAAAATATGCCAGCCTCTGCTTCTCGGGTCCGATCCGAATCTGGCACCCGATTACGAGACTCGTACTCCTCACCTCTATCACGAACGTTATAATCTCCTCTGTCAGAAGGAATGACTCTTCCTATCGATAATGCAGCTGCCCCCGAATTGCCATGGTCTTGAGCGTTTGAATGGTCATAATTATATGAAACGCCATAGGCATTATATATTGAACTTTATATATTGAACGTGGCATCAGGCTGTTCATACTCCAACATTCTAATTTTTTTGGTTAATCATTTAAACGTGTTAATTTTATAGTCTTACAATAATTTCTTAATATGATTAGGGAAATGTGAAAAGGTAAACTGGTTAACTATGCATTTGTAAATGCAAGGAAGTTATGGACAATAAATCACATTCATTGATTTGAGAGGACTACTAAGAATATGCCAGCATCTTCAATTGCTAACCATCAGATTAGACTTTTAGATTAAAAGGTCATTAATTGTGTCCATTACCAATAGTTATACGCCTTTCGACCTAAATATGATCCAGATATATTATTCAAATATTATTCCCCTAGGTCATTTATAAACTTCACTCGAATCCATACACGAGGTAAATGTTTAAATATAAATTATTTCACTTACCAATCACTTCAATTTGGCATAATGTTATAATTTAACAAGGCTGATAGCAAAGAACAATTGGTAGATGGCAAAGCACCTTGCCTAGCTCACCTTAAAGAAATTGAATAAATTAACATCAATAGTTTTATAAACAAAATTGATGGTAATGTGGATGTCTCTTATTGGATTTTAATGAATCTTTGTAATAAGTATGTAATTGTTTTGTTTGTTTGTTTGTTTTAAGTAAAATTAGAAGTGGAAATGAAGCATTGTGATGGTTGTTTTTTCAAAAGAAATTCATTAAAAAATGAAGGTTGTAGTGAAGAATGAATGCCATGGGAGATGAAAAGAGAATTGAGAGAAGCTTGGAGGGAAGGGATGAGAGTTCGGAGAGTGGATCCTACTTGAAGATCAATGGACAAAAGAGTCAAGGAGTCTGTCCACGATGAGTGAAAGCGTCTCCAGCCATGGCCATGTGCCATTTTGTTTTGTTGTGCATCACTTCAATTTGGCATAATGTTATAATTTAACAAGGCACATAGCAAAGCACTTTGCCTAGCTCACCCTAACAAAATTGAATAAATTAAGATCAATAAATTTATAAACAAAGTGATGGTAATGTGGATGTTCGAATTGGATTTTGGAACTAGAAGCAAACCATTGTGATGGTTAGTCTTCCAAATGCATCCCATTAAAAGTTGAAGGTTGTAGTGAAGAAGGACATCCACCAGAGATGAAAGGAGAGTTGGGGGAAGCTCAGAAGAGATGAGAGCTTGAAGAGTGGGGTCTATTTGAAGATTGATAGACAAAAGAGCCAAGGAGCATGTCCACGATGAGTGAATATGTCTTTGAGCCATGGCCATATTTGTTTTTCTAGTGATAAAAAATGCATGAGATTTTGGGCATGCATAGATCACCCCCTTACAATGAATTCTCCAAACATAATAAATATCCATTGATTTTAGTTTTTCTTGTATTAGTTTCAAAAGTAAAATCTCCATTTATATTGTGGGTTCATGATTTAGTTTTTTTTGTACAATCCAATTTAAAACAATTTTGTATATGTACCAATGACATTGTATTACCATTTTATGATTTCCTTTTTAAATTATAATGCTTTTGGATTGTTATATTTGCAAAGAGTAAGAATGTATCAGTTTAAGAGTGATTGAGAGTGCATAACTACTATTTTATTATATTATATATCATTTTTCCTTTTCACATCATAACGATTTACAATGATAACATCTAATGGGAGTGATCATCATTGTATTTCCATTTTATTATTTCCTTTTTAAATTATAATGCTTTTGGATTGTTATATTTGCAAAGAGTAATAATGTATCAATTCAAGAGTGATTGAGAGTGCATAACTACTATTTTATTATATTCTATATATCATTTTTCCTTCTCACATCATAACGATTTACAATGATAACATCTAATGGGAGTGATCATCCTCTTTGTTGCAGTGACCTTTGGCACCCTTCTATCATTTATTGTCTTACTCATTTTGATTTCCATTCTATGGAATATCGAAGAAATATTACCACACGCTAAAGAAGATCCTTTCTTGGAGAAGAAACGGGGGAAGTTAATACTCTTTTAGTGTAGAATATAATTAATTCTAAGCTCCTACACTCTGTTAAATTGTTAATTGTTCCTATTTAGTCATTTATATATCTCTAACTATGTTACATTAAGTGGAAAACCAAAAAATGGGATTATTGATTCATTTCCATGGGGGAGTGATCTCCTCAGAAGATATGTAGTGAATGGATCGATCTTACAATAATTGCAAACTCTTGTAACATTATTTAAAGGAACAACACTATAATTTATGAAGGATAGGAATCATGCATATTCTAAAACTTCATATCTGTTAGGAAAGAAACCACAAGAAGATTCACACCAGGAATCAATAGAGTACATAAAGAAATCATATTTCAAATATCAATTAAGCAAATCAATTTATCTTTTAACCAAGGTAAACTTTAGATCAAGACCCCATTAATACTTCTTAGTGAATCCACTCTACATATTATATTTCAAATTTCATCTGGGCCTACATTCAAATTAACTCCTTACAAAAAGAACTAAATTTAATTCTAAAAAGGATCCATCTTGATGACACAAACATGCCATAGGCCCATCGTAATAAGGTATCAAAAAAGATTCCAAAGACTTGGAGAACACAAGAATGGTAAACACCCACAACCAATACCAAAGTAGTGGACAAACATTGTTTCCAAGCCTACAAAGAAATAGAGGACCATCAATGCCAGGAAGTCCTCATGAAGAACATGAAAATGAAGACTTGAAGGTCATATTTGTTAGACTGGGGAAGAGCCTTACTACATTGATAGAATTGGTGATGTAGTTTTTGGTGAAGAAAGATAGGAAAGATCACTCAATAGAGATTGAGCATGAAGAATATAAGGCACACCAAGAATATCCCATGTTTAATGATTCAAGTAAAAACCATTTTTTTTCTTCATATTCCCATATTTCTTTCAAAGTTGAAGAAAAACTTGAAATACCCATGTATGATGGAAAAATTAATATTGAAGTCTTGAATAACTATTTGAAACAAATGGAAGTTTACTCTTCTCTTTATCAAATCCAAGAAACACAACATATTATTTTTCATGTTTGAAGATGGTTGTACATGCTCTATTGTGGTGAGAAAACTATGTGGATGCATTGAGGATAGGAAAAAATTCCATGATTATGAAATGAGAGGACTTCAAGAAAATATTGAAGTCACAATTATATCCCATAGGCTCCAAAGAGGAGTAACTCGTGAAGTGGAAGTACTTTCAACACGAATAGGGACAAGGATTGTAAAAATACACTTCTAAGTTTAGAAGGAAATCCATGAGGTTGGATATTTCTTTATAAGATCCAAGATTGGTGGTGAAGTGCCTTGTAGGATTTTTTATCCATATCCAAAGAAAATTGTAGCTTCATGGTGTGAAAATCATAGACGAGGAAAACAAGAAGGTTCTATATATTGAGTTGGACTCCAAGAAGGAGTAGCAACACATGAGCCAAGAAAAAACCAACAAGAAAAGAGAGAAGAAGGTGATAGCCACAACCAAGAAAATGAGAGATCCTAATAAGTGTTGCAAATATTTTGATCTAGATGGGAAAACAAAAGAAAAGTGATGAAAACTTCATCCATAATTGCATTCAAAGTGGCTAAAGTACAAGGGGAAAGGGAAGCCAACTATCAATACAAAAGATAAAGTGGGAGATAACACCTTTGATTTGGATGAACTTGTAGTTTGTATCACTTTGAAACAACCAAAGCAAAGGAAGATAAACATGCACTATTTTAAATCAAAGTTCAAGTGAAGAACCATAAGGTAAATGCTTTGTTTGACAATGGTTCTTAATGTAATTTGTTTATTCAAATATTAGTCGATGATCTTGGTCTAAAAAGTTATGATCTAGTGCAACCAATTTCACTAGCATGGTTGTAAGGGAAAATTGTTATGGGAATCACTTGGATATGTAAAATCAAGTTTTCCATTAATGCTAGACATGTTGATGAAGTAGAATTTTAAGTTGCACCATTAGATGCCTATGGAGTGATTTTGGTAGTAGATACTTGTGCTATAGGGATGCTACCTTCTACAGGAGAGAAAAAAAATACTACTTGGTCAAGGGTGGCAAGGCATACTTTGTCAGAACACATTGAGAGAGAGAGAGAGAGAGAGAGAGAGAGAGAGAGAGAGAGACTCCTCTAGTAGCAAAACAACAGTAGAAAAGAGATGGATATGGAGAGGCAAATGGAGGCCTTGTGCTCCAATATCCTTAATAGTCTAGTTTTTGGAGACCAAACTCCTACAAATGGGGAGTTGTGATCCAAATTGGATCCTCACCAAACTTTGTAATAAGCATGTCATTGTTTTTATCTTTTTTGTTTTTGGAAAAATTGGAATAGGAAACTTACCAATGTGATGGAAGGTCTTCCAAAGGCATCCCATTAAAAAATGAAGGTTGTAGTGAACTAGGTGAAGGTTGTAGTGAACTAGGACATCAGGAGATGGAAAGAGAACAAGGAGAAGCTTAAAGGGAAGAGTTGAGAGTTTTAAGAGTGGATATTGCTTGAATATTGATGGATGAAAGAGTAAGGAGAGTATCCACAATGAGTGAAGGCCTCTCTGAACCATGTCCATCTAAAATGTTTTTTTGCTAGTGAGTAACAATGCATGAGATATTTAGCCTACATAGCTCACCCCTTTATAATGAAGTGTGTGCATAATAATTTTTCACTAATTATAACTTTTCTTGTATGAATTTTCAAAGTAAAATTTCTCTTTCTACTGTGGATTGGTGATCCTGTGTAATTCAAATTCACTTTATATTTTTTCATTTGTACTAAAGACATTGGATCTTCAATTTATAATATCCTCTTTAAATTATAATGCTTCTATATTGTTATCTTTGCTAAGATTTTTTTTCCTCATTTCATTCACCTATATTAATATTATAAGTAGATTTATACAACCACCCATGCCACGAAGGACAAAATTGTCTCTCTATATAGACTGGTTGCCCGATAACCTCAGTCTTGGAATTAATTTTGTGAAGAGTATTTTTTTATTTAATTGACATATGAACAATCACATAAATTTTTTAAAATTAATTAATAGATAAGTAACCTTATATTTACCAAGTTTATGTAAATGAAAACAAAAACGTGTTGATATTAAATGGTTATGTAACTAATTGAAAACAATGTCGATAGTATATATTCATGTCCTAAAGAATTGACCTACCTCCCTTCAAGCATGGCTTACATGCACACACCGTTACATGCTCATTATGTGTGGCTAGTTGCTCATCATAAAAGACAAGAGGTCGAGGTCAAATCCTGTAGAATGATAAGACTCGACGTAGGATATGATTCATGGAAGAGGCGAGAAAGGAATGTGGATTAACCCACACTAAACAAAGAGTTCGTATCATCTCAAATCAAATACAACGCTAGACCAAGAGTTCATATCTTCTCAAATCAGTAAAAATGCCAGTGAAGTAGAACTTGACATTTTAGGGTTTCCGCATTAGAAGGAAGAGGATTAGGAGAAGTTTGATATGCTTTCTCAAAGGAGGAAGGGAGTGAGCGTTGAGTCATGAAAACGAGTAGTTCCTTATGAATTAAAGAAATGAGAAGCTCGTGAATGACTGCAACCAGCTATCGTCAGGTCGTTACTACTCACATCTTTCCTTTATTGCTTAGGTCATTGGGTTCTGATATAGAAGTATTACCAAGAAGCCACTCCAACAACTAATACAAGGTTTCTTTACTGACATTCATGGTGTTATCTAAGTACACTTTTCATAGGTTTCTTTACTTACATTCATGGTGTTATCTAAGCACACTTTGCATAGGTATGCACTCTGATACTCAACATATCTATTTGCAAATGCATGGCAATTCTTTTCAATAGTCAACAATTGTAACGAAGTAACAATAGAGTGCTTGAACTCTCTTTCCACCTCCTTTTATGTTTTCTTGCTGCTTCTCATGCCACTTTTTATTAACTAAACTCATTTCTCTTGAATAGTTATGCAAGAGGATACACCCCTCTTGCATAGTTATGCAAGAGGATACACCACTCTTGGACGTTAGAGTAAATTCATAAAAGAATTCTTTCTCCTATGTAAAAGTGGGAATGCAGACTCTCCAAGATCTCTACTACATAATAGAACCATACAAAATCACAAGCATCTATGCCACAATTGTTGAAGTTTCACATCCACTGTCATTTTTTCTTTTGTAGCGCAAGTAATTGGATTTTACAAAACAGAAGTATGCACTAACCCATCTACTCCATATTTCTCAAGATGTAGTACAAGATTTGCAAATTTGTACAACGGTTTCCAAAATATTTATATACTCACAACATCTGTATGTAGTCTTCATGGTGGCAACACCCTTTGAGTTATGTCTCTCAATCTTATAATCAATAGTTAGTCTATAAACCAATAAAACTATCCTCTCTCATAGACATGTTTCTCACATCTCATGAATCTATATTACACAGACCAATAAAACTATCCTCTCTCATAGACATGTTTCTCACATCTCATGAATCTATATTACACAGACCCTCTTGTATGATCTATAATCTCTACACTTAAATTTATACTTAGATTTATATTCAGACAAAACATCTCATCCTCACTAGCATGATACAATGATACTTCAAGAACAATATTCAAAATATCTCATATGATAAGGTAGTGCAACATACATTGCACATGCTTTCTTTTCTTAATGTCATCATATGTATAATTATCATGACATTACACAACAATACCCATATACACTCAAATATCTCAACATAGCTATCGTAGAACTAAATTCATAGCACAAGGGAAATAAATAGTTTTCTTATTATTATTACATATCTACAGATTACATGTGTGGGTGCCTCAATAACATCTATAGAACCCCCCATTTAATTATATTCTCTTCTAACATACTTGCTTTGATGAGAAGGCATGTGGCTCTCAACCTTCTCTACATTAAACCAATCTTCAATTGCACAATGTCACAGATCAGCTGACAAAGTGCATTGGGTTGTCAGGCCCAAGGCCATGGAAAACTCAACCATGACCTTGTATCACTACTCTCGAAATATCCTCTCTTCTTCTTCGAGCCACCTTCTATTATTTTTACCAGCTCTACAATAAACTTTATTATTTTACATACAATTAGTTATATTGTAACGTAAAGTCACGATCACTTATTTAAAAGATGTGACTTTACTCCTTTGGGTGTATTTATACAAGTTGATGTAATCACAATGAGAATCGAATTATAAAATAAAATATTAATGATTGAATACACATTATATATTTCCAGTGTCCAACTTCCAACTGGTATAAGAGAGTTCCATCATGTGACCTCCAAACCCTCATCTCTCTTCCTCGACCACGTCCACAACCCATTTTTTCATTTGTTTAATTCTCCCTTGTCATTCCCCCTATCATATTCTCGCACCCTCCTCTCCTCACTATCCCAAGTTGCCTCCTCTCAAATTTTGTATTCTCGCATTCTGCATTCATAAATTCTTAACCTTCCTATGTTTATTCCCATCTTCATTCCCCTACCCTCTCTACATTCCCCATACTTGAATACCCTCCTCACAAACCCTCATTGTGTCATTGCTTGTGCCTTATACCTTCTCCCCATATCACATTTACATTCCATATCCCATGACCCATACGCATTTTCCCCTCATTTCCCTCGCCCCATCTTTTTTCCCTAGCAAAAACCTCATCGCGTCATCTGATTTTTGTCATGGCTTCATATATATATTTGATATTAAATTATTAAATATTAAATATACTTCATATTTAGCCTCAATTTCCCAATTACCACAATTCCCTTGACCTCATCCCCTTTTTGAAATATATAGTCTCCTCTTTCGGTAATAGATAACTTATGCCTTCTTACCAATGAGCATCAATGAAGAGATCAAGGAAAAAGACCGAGGAAAAAGAGAGAAAGGCAAGAGGATTTGACAACAATGCTCCCTCCACGTTGGAACTAAGTGAAGGCCTTAAGGAATTTTGTGCAGGCCTTGTAAATCAAGTAAATACTTCATTGGATTCCAAAATTGGAAAATTAAATGAAGAAATAACAAAGTGCAATAGAAATTACCACGACATGAGAGTTGAGAAAAAAACAATAATGGATGGGAATAGAAGCCCTAATAATTCAACTTCACACTAGATGCCTCCCCAATCACACTAATCATCCAACATGCGGACTTTTGATCATGGCATGCTCAAGGAAAACAATATTTTTCCTTTATTTGATGGATCTAACACAAGAGAAGCAACCAGATGGGTAAATAAAATTGAACAATACTTCAAGTATTACCAAATTTTTTTATGATGAAGAAAACATTAATGTCACATCTATACATATGAAAGAATTTGCGTATGACCGGTTCCTATGGTGGAGAGAAAAATCCAAATATCTAGCAAGAGATTGGGTTGTATTAAAAATGAACTTTTTCCTATGTTTTCTTGACATAGACGAAAATGGGGTTTTTGCTAAACTTTCCCAATTACAACAGTTTGGTTCAATGGATGAAATTTGTTAGAATATACATGTGTTATGCACTCATGTCCCTAATATATAAGAATATTGGCTACTTTAAATAGACTTATCAGGGTTAAAGGAAAATATCCAAAATGAGCTGGAATTACCTAACATTAAGGATATTGAGAAAGCTCGTTAGAAATCCAAAATCGCAGAAAATAAACTTAAAGTATATCAAAATACATCATGGCACTCACTCGAAGACTCTAGATCCAAATACATTCTCCCTCACAAAGGGACATCACCACTAGATACAAGACAAGGATCAATGTTTTAAATGTAGCGTGCCTAATTGGAAATCATGCCATAAGTGCAAAGACAAAAAGTATTTTCATTGTGAAATAGAAAAGAGTGAAAGTGACAAGGACAAAGAAGTAGGGGACATATCTTCATCTAATGAAGAAATAAATAATGAAGACTCACATAATTCCCATGATTCAGGAAATCAAAACACAATTCTGACACCCTATGTCATAGTAATGATGAGTATTTATCAACCCCAAACTCTTAAAATTTATGTCTATGTTAAGAAAACTAAAGTAACAATGCTCATAGATAGTGGAAGTTCACATCACTTTATAGACACAAAGATAGAAAGGAAATTAAACATATCCATTCATTCTACATGTGAATTGCAAGTCTCCATCCTAGGAAATAAGACTACTTCATGTGATGAGTAATGCCACAAGGTAGAAGTATCCATGAATAAATACAAATTAAAATCTCCTATGTATGCTATGCTAATTGGAGGGATAGATATTGTCTTAGGGGCCCAATGGTTAGCCACGCTTGGTACTGTTGGATTAAGCTTACAAGAGCAATTTATAATATTTTATGAAAATGAAGAAAAGTACAAATCCCATGGAATTAACTGTCCTTCACCACAAATAGTCTCATCCAATAGGATGGAAAAAAATATTAAAAAGGGAGCCCATGATTATTTATTACACTGCTATGCAATAGAGGGAACTACTAATGAGGACAAAAATGATGATCCCAATAAATTAGAAAAAAATATTGGAAAATATAACACCATTTTTTCAAGAACCTCCTCATGGTATTCCTCCACCTCGTTATAGAGAACACATCATAGAATTGATCCCTCATTCCATCCTAATTAGAAAAAGATATTATAGATAGTTGCACCAACATAAGACAAAAATTGAGTGTTGGTTTCAATAATTATTGGACTGTGGTGTTATTACACGAAGCAAGAGTCCTTACTCAACTCCGGTCGTACTTGTTAGGAAAAAATACCGATCATATGGATTATGTAGTGATTTTCGAGCATTGAAAAGAAATATGATAAAGGATAAATTTCCAATTCCAATTGTGGATGAGTTATTGGTCGAGCTCCATGGTGATAAATATTTCTCCAAGCTAGATTTAAAGTCACATTATTACCAAATAATAATTCAATAAGAAGACATTCCCAAAACTTCTTTCTGTACCCATGAAGGGTTGTATGAATTTTGGGTCATGCCTTTCAGTTTATATAATGCTCCTACTACCTTCCAAGCAGTAATGAATGCTTTATTTCATATGTACCTACAAAAGTTTGTACTTGTCTTCTTCGATGATATTCCTATTTATAGCAAGAGCTAGAATTTACACCTCAAGCACATAGAAACAATATAAAAATCCTTCAAGAGAATAAGTTCTATGCTAACAAATCTAAATGCAATTTTGGACAAAAAGATATAGCATTTTTGGGACATGTCATATCAGATGAAGGAATCAAGTTTGATCTGAATAAAATCACAAAAGTTACCGAGGGGCCTAGCCCAAAATCAATAACATCATTGCAAGGATTCTTGGGTCTTACTAGATACTATAGAAGTTTTGTTCAAAAATATGTGCAAATTGTGGCCCCATTAACATCATTATCGAAAAAAGATGCATTTAAATGGAATGAAAAAGCTGAAGCATATTTTAGAAGGTTGAAGATTTTAATGGCATCCACGCCTGATTTTGATAGCACCGGATTTATCCAAAACATTTGTCCTTGAATAGTGATGCTTCATAAACAGGACTAGGTGTCGCACTTATGCAAGATAATCATCCCATTACATTTGAAAGTCAAAAATTCAAACCAAGGGAGCAAACCAAATCAACATATAAAAAAAACCATGTTGGAAATTACGCATGCCTTGGTTAAATGGAAATAGTTCTTGTTGGGAGAAAAATTTCTTGTGAAAATGGACCTCGATAGCTTGAAGTATTTTCTAACTTAGAAGAACCTTTCATTAGAGAAAAAAAAATGAGTGAGAAGAATCCAAGTCTTTGACTTCGATATTATTTATAAAAGGAAGGGAGAATTTGGTTGTGGACAGGCTATCAAGGAAACTTGATAGTCATGCTACATTATGTGTTATTTCCATCATCATTCCTGAATGTATCTTATTGGAATATTCACTAATACTAAGAGGGTGTTGAATCAGTTTAAGGAACTTTTTACCATTTTTATCACAACATGTTAACATTAAGTTACCAATAATTTATCACTTATGATTTCATTCAAGATATCATAAACATATAATCATAGATACACAATACACAAGAGTTTTACGTGAAAACCCAAATGGGAGAAAACCACATAACACTTTTGAATATATCAAAATATTACATCCACTGTAAGCACCAACTTCCAAAATTCTCTAGCACCAACTGGAAGGAGGCACTATAGCATACCCAACCACCCACAGGATGGGCATGCTAACCACAAGTCCCTTCTATGGACTAATTCAACCCCTGCTCTAACTTTAAATAAAAGGGAAATGCATGAAAGATTCTCATGCATTGATCAAGATTCATGCTAAACATAAAAGCAATGAAGCATATGACATGCACAACAATACCCAACAAGCATGCATACTCTAAACATATTGAATTCAATGATAATTAAATAAACAATGAAAATAATTCATACACAGGTCAGTAATACCATAATAGAGATCACTTATATTTTATAGAAGAGAACCATCAACTGGTTGCAGACCAATGATGTTCCACACAACCGTAGACATTGTTGTTCCAAGTCTCAATAGTAATGTCACCCCTGAGCCAGGGCTATTAATCCACAAGGACGGTTCCAAAGTGTTACTCGACTTCCCAAACCAGTCAGCACTCAAGCTCTCACAGCCTTCCCAACACCCACAACAATCCAAGTACCCAACTCTCTTCTACCCAGCCTGCACAACCCAAGAGAATGGACCCCCACCCTTATCTGCCACGCAGTCCTTCAAGAAGTCCTTCTCCTTTCAGGGATCCAGTGCAGCTGGTCTAGAATATCCATGGACTCTCAAGACTCGCAGCTGTGAGCAAAGTTGGGCATAGGCCAAAACATATCAGATATGGAAGCTTTCCCTTGAATGTCTATTTCATTCATTTATTTTTCAAAGTTGGCTAAATTCTAACTCGAACGTCCTCGTTTTATAAGATCATTTTGTAGTTTTCAGTGAATATTTTGTCATTATGGAAAAATCCAAAATTTTGACTTTAATTGGCAATTTCTACAATTTTAACAACTGATTTTCTGTTTAATGATTCTATTAGCCTCGTCAAAATTACAAACAAATGATTTATATTCAAAAACTGCAAATCTATCAGTTGTCGAATTATTGTGGAGAATAATTAACGGTTATAGGATGCTGAAAATAATTTGTAGATTATATGCTATGTACATGGCTATGCTCTACCATCCATGTTGCAGACATCTACAATTCTCTTTCTATTTACAGGGGAAGTAGGACAATGAGTTACATGATATCTTAATCTTCTTTCACTAAACCAAACTTGCTATAGAAATAATAATAAAGAGAAGTCACTCTTTGGGTGTAAAACAATCAGTGACGAAATGTACTATTAAGGCACTCTGTTACGTGAATTCACTCGTTCTAAATCCTCTACTAATCTTGTTTCGAAGAGTCTTGTGAGATGACAAGTACTTGGCCACTAGTTGTTGATTTTCCAGTTAAAAAAAACAATATTGTTGATTTCCCGAGTCAAAATAAAATAAAATAATAATAATAAAGAGAAGTCCTTCCCCACAAATCATACTAAAATTAGAAAGATGAAATGTCTAAATAAAAATAATAAGGAATTAATATTAAATAACAATAATAATAAAAAATTAAACTGATAATATCTTTGAAAAAAAACTAAAACATAAAAAGTTTAGATTACCACTGAATTAAGTAAACTAAAAATACTCCGAGAGAGGCCATGCAAAACTATAATTCATAGAAACAAAAAGAAGGTTGTAGTGAAGAAGGACATCCACCAGAGATGAAAAGAGAGCTGGGGAAGCTAGGAGGGCAAAGATGAGAGCTTGAAGAGTGGGGTCTACTTGAATATCCATAGAAAAAAGAGCCAAGGAGCATGTCCACTATGAGTGAAGGTGTCTTTGAGCCATGGCCATATTTGTTTCTCTAGTGAATAAAAATGCATGACATTTTGGGCATGCATAGATCACCCCTTTGCAATGAATTCTCCAAGCATAATAAATATCCATTGGTTTTAGTTTTTCTTGTGTTAATTGTGTTAGTTTCAAAAGTAAAATCTCCATTTATATTGTGGGTTCTTGATTTGGTTTCTTTTGTGCAATCCACTTTAAAACAATTTTGTATTTGTACCAATGACATTGGATTTCCATTTTATGATTTCTTTTTTAAATTATAATTCTTTTGGATTGTTATATTTGCAAAGAGTAAGAATGTATCATTTCAAGAGTGATGGAGAGTGCATAACTACTATTTTATTATATTCTATATATCATTTTTCCTTCTCACATCATAATGATATACAATGATAAAATCTAAGGGGAGTGATCATCCTCGTTGTTGCAGTGACCTTTGGCACCCCTCTATCATTTGTTGTCCTACTCATTTTGATTTCCATTCCATCAAATATCGAAGAAATATTACCACACACTAAAGAAGATCCTTTCTTTGAGAAGAAACATGGAAGATGATACTCGTTTAGTGTAGAATTGAATTAATTATAAGATCCTACACTCTGTTAAATTGTTAATTGTTCCTATTTAGTCATTTATCTATCTCTAACTATGTTACATCAAATGGAAAACCAAAAATTGGGCTTAGTGATTCATTTTCACAGGGGAGTGATCTTCTAAGAAGATATGCAATGAATGGCTCGATCCAACAATAATTGCAAACTCTGGTGATGTGATTTAAATGAACAACACTATAATTTATGAAGGATAGGAACCATGCATATTCTAAAGCTTCATAAATGTTATGAAAGAAACCACAAGAAGATTCACACCATGAATCAATAGAGTACAGAAGGAAATCATATTTCAAATACCAATTGAGCAAATCAACTTATCTTTTAATCAGGGTAAACTGCGAATCAAGACCCCATTAATACTTCTTAGTGAATCCACTCTACATATTATATTCAAGGATGATTTTAGGGGCTAAATTTCCCTCATGGGCTAATTTTCCATGTTTTTTTTCCCAAAAAGAGATTCGCTATTCTAAAAATGATTCGCCCAAATTCTATAGCATAAAATTATTTTACCTTAAAAATCGCCAAAATTTTATACAAACTATATAAAATCCTTAGAAATTTGAATATTTTTAGAAAAATATCACCAAACAATTATAGTTGGCATATGAAGGATTACTAAGATTTGCCTAGGTTTCTACATTTTAAAATAAATTTCCATCCTTAAAATCATCCCTGATTATATTTCAAATTGCATCTGGGCCTACATTCAAATTAATTCCTTACACAAAGAACTAAATTCAATTCTAAAAAGAATTTGTCTTGATGACACAAACATGCCATAGGCCCATCGTTTACAGATAATAAGGTATCAAATAAGGTTCCAAAGACTTGGAAAACACTTGAATGGTAAACACCCACAACCAATACCAAAGTAGTGGAAAAACATTGTTTCCAAGCATACAGGGAAGTAGACGACCATCAATGCCAGGGAGTCCTCATGAAGAACATGGCAATGAAGACTTGAAGGTCAGATTTGTTCGGCTTAGGAAGAGCATTACTACATTGAAAAAATTGGTGATGTAGTTTTTGGTGAAAAAAGATAGGAAAGAACACTCAATAGATATTGAACATGAATAATATAAGGCACACCAAGCAGATCCCATGTTTAATGATTCAAGTAAAAACCATTATTTTTCTTCATCTTCCCATATTTCTTTCAAAATTGAAGAAAAACTTGAAATACCCATGTATGATGAAAACATTAATGTCGAAGTCTTGAATAACTGGTTGAAACAAATGGAAGTTTATTCTTCTCTTTATAAAATCCAAGAAACACAACATATTCTTTTTCATGTTTGAAGATGACTGCACATGCTCTATTGTGGTGAGAAAACTATGTGGATGCATTGAGGATAGGCAAGAAGTCCATGATTATGAAATGAGAGGACTTCAAGGAAATATTGAAGTCAAAATTATATCCCATAGGCTACAAAGAGGAGTAACTCATGAAGTGGAAGTACTTTGAACAAGAATAGGGACACGGATTGCAAGAATACACTTCTAAGTTTAGAAGGAAATCCATGAGGTTGGGTATTTCTTTATAACATCCAAGATTGGTGGTGAAGTGCCTTGGAGGAATTTTTATCCATATCCGAAAACAATTTAGCTTCATGGTTTGAAAATCATAGATGAGGAAAGAAAGAAGGTTCTCTATATTGAGTTGGACTCGAAGAAGGAGTATCAACACATGAGCCAAGAAAAAAACAACAAGAAAAGAGAGAAGAAGGTGGTAGTCACAACCAAGAAAATGAGAGATCCTAATAAGTGTTGCAAATACTGTGATCTGGATGGGCACATAGAAGAAAAGTGATGAAAACTTCATCCATAATTTCATCCAAAGTGGCTAAAGTACAAGGGGAAAGGAAAGCCAACTATCGATACAAAAGATAAAGAGAGAGATAACACCTTTGATTTGGATGAACTTGTAGTTTGCATCACTTTGTATCAGCCAAAGGCAAGTGGAGATAAACATGCACTATTCTGAATCAAAGTTCAAGTGAAGAACCAGAAGGTAAATGCTTTGTCTGACAATGGTTCTTAATGTAATTTGCTTTTTCAAACATTAGTCGATGATCTTGGTCTAAAAACTTATGATCTAGTGAAACCAATTTCACTAGAATGGTTGTAAGGGAAAATTGTTATGGGAATCACTTAGATATGTAAAATCAAGTTTTCCATTAATGCTAGCCATGTTGACAAAGTAGAATTTTAAGTTGCACCATTAGATGCCTATGGAGTGACTTTGGTAGCACATACTTGTGTGATAGGATGCTACCTTCTACAGGAGAGAAAAAAAATACTACTTGATCAAGGGTGGCAGGGCATACTTTTTAAGAACACATTGAGAGAGAGAGAGAGAGAGAGAGAGAGAGAGAGAGAGAGAGAGACTCTTGTAGCAGCAAAACAATGGTAGAAAAGCAAGAAACAAACCACCTTCATTAGCAATGGAATGGTGGATATGGAGAGGCAAATGGAGGCCTTGTGCTCCAATATCCTTAATAGTCTATCTTTTGGAGACCAAACACCTACAAATGGGGAGTTTTGATCCAAATTGGATCCTCA
>ML820354.1:20904-42797 GCA_009831015.1 Picea engelmannii
TTTTTTTTGGCAAAATTGGAATTGGAAACTAACCAATGTGATGGTGGGTCTTCCAAAGGAATCCCATTAAAAGATGAAGGTTGTAGTGAACTAGGACATCAGGAGATGGAAAGACAACTAGGAGAAGCTTAAAGGGAAAAGTTGAGAGTTTGAAGAGTGGAGATTGCTTGAATATTGATGGACGAAAGAGTCAAGGAGAGTCTCCACAATGAGTGAAGGCCTCTCTAAGCCATGTCCATATAATTTTATTTTTTTTCTAGTGACTAACAATACATGATATTTTTAGCATGCATAGCTCACCCCTTTGTAATGAAGTGTGTGCATAATAAACTTTCACTAGTTCTAGCTTTTCTTATATAAATTTTCAAAGTAAAATTTATCTTTCTACTATGAGTTGGTGATAGTGTGTGTAATTCAAATTCACTTTATAGTTTTACAATTGTATTAAAGACATTGGATTTCCAAATTATAATATCCTCTTTAAATTATAATGCTTCTATATTGCTAGCTTTGCTAATATTTTTTTTCCTCATTTCATTCACCTATATTAATATTATCAATAGATTTATACAACCACCCATGCCATGGAGGAGAAAATTATGTCTCTCTATAGACTGGTTTCCGATAACCTCATTCTTGGAATTTTGTGAAGAGTATATTTTTTATTTAATTGGCATATGAAAAATTACATAAATTTTTTAAAATTAATTAATAGATAATTAACCTTTATATTTACCAAATTTATGTAAATGAAAAGAAAACCGTGTTGATATTAGATGGTTATGAAACTAATTGAAAACAATGTCGATAGTATATGTTCATGTCCTAAATAATTGACCTACCTCCCTTCAAGCATGGCTTACATGCACACAGTTACATGCTCATCATGTGTGGCTAGTTGCTCATCTTGCAAATTAGTTGGGTTGTGGAACCTTATCATAAAAGACGAGAGGTCGAGGTTGAATCCTGTAGAATGATAAGACTCGACGTAGGATATGATTCATGGAAGAGGCGAGAAAGGGATGGTGGATTAACCCGCACTAAATGAAGATTTCATATCATCTCAAATCAAATACGGTGCTAGACCAAGAGTTCATATCTTCTCAAATCAATAAAAATGCCACTGAAGTAGAACTTGACATTTTAGGGTTTCTGCATTAGAAGGAAGAGGATTAGGAGAAGTTTGATATGCTTTCTCAAAGTAGGAAGGGAGTGAGCGTTGAGTCATGAAAATGAGTAGTTCCTTATGAATTAAAGAAACAAGAGGCCCGTGAATGACTACAACGAGCTATCGTTAGGCTGTTACTTCTCACGTCTTTCCTTTACTTCTCAGGTCGTTGGGTTTTGATATGATGGATGAAAAGAAAGAAGAAGGCAATGGATCTCTCTGGATATCAACACGTTAGGTACCTTCTATCCTGATTTTATGTAGCATATAGAAGTATTACCAAGAATCCAATCCAACAACTAATACTAGGTTACTTTACTGACATTCATGGTGTTATACAAGGTTTCTTTATTGACATTCATGGTGTTATCTAAGTACACTTTTCATAGGTTTCTTTACTTACATTCATGGTGTTATCTAAGCACACTTTCCATAGGCATGCACTCCAATCCTCAACATATCTATTTGCAAATGCATGGAAATTCTTTTCAATAGTCAACCATAGTAACGAAGTAACAATAGAGTGCTTGACCTCTTTTTCCACCTGGTTTTATGTTTTCTTGTTGCTTTGCATGCCACTTTTTATTAACTAAACTCATTTTCCTTGAAGAGTTATGCAAGAGGGTACACCCCCTCTTGGCCGTTAGAGTAAATTCATAGAAGAATTATTTCTCCTATGTAAAAGTGGGAATGCAGACTCTCCACGACCTCTACTACATAATAGAACCATACAAAATCACAAGCTTCTATGCCACAATTGTTGACGTTGCACATCCACCTTCGTTTTTTCTTTCGTAGCTCAAGTAATTGGATTTTACAAAACACAAGTATGCACTAACCCATCTACTCCATATTTCTCAAGATGTAGTATGAGATTTGCAAATTTGTACAACGGTTTCCAAAATATTTATATACTCACACCATGTGTATGTAGTCTTTATGGTGGAAACACCCTCGAGTTATGTCTCTCAATCCTATAATCAATAGTTAGTCTATAAACAAATAAAACTATCCTCTCTCATACACATGCTTCTCACATCTCATGAATCTATATTACGCAGACCTTCTTGTATGATCTATAATATCTACACTTAGATTTATATTCAAACAAAACATCTCATCCTCACTAGCATGATACAATGATACTTCAAGAACAATTTTCAAAATATCTCATATTATAAGGTAGTGCAACATACATTACACATGCTTTCTTTTCTTAATGTCATCATTGGCACACTTATCACAACATTACACAACAATACCCATATACACTCAAATATCTCAACATAGCTATCATAGAACTAAATTCATAGCACAAGAGAAATAAATAGTTTTCTTATTATTATTACATATCTATAAATTACATGTCTCGGTACCTCAATGACCTCTATAGAACTCCCCATTTAATTATATGTTCTTCTAACATACTTGCTTTGATGAGTAGGCCTATGGCTCTCAACCTTCTCTACATTAAACCAATCTTCCATTGCATAATGTTACAGATCAGCTGACAAAGTGCATTGGGTTGTCAAGCCCAAGGCCGTGGAAAACTCAACCATTACCTTATATCACTACTCTCGAGATATCCTCTCTTCTTCTTTGAGCCACCTTCTATTTTTTTTACCAACTCTGCAATAAACTTTATTATTTTACATTTAATTAGTTATATTGTAAAGTAAAGCTACGATCACTTATTTAAAAGATGTGACTTTAATCCTTTGCGTGTATTTATACAAGTTGATGTAATCACAACGAGCGTCAAATTATAAAATAAAATATTAATTATTGAATACACATTGTATATTTATAGTGTCCAACTTCCAATTGGTATCAGAGAGTTCCATCCCGTGACCTCCAAACCCTCGACCACGTCCACAACCCATTTTTTCATTTGTTTCATTCTCCCTTGTCATTCCCCTTGTAATATTATTTCACCCACCCTCCTCTCCTCGCTATCGCAACCTGCCTCCTCTCAAATTCAGCGTTCTCACATTCTGCATTCATAAATTCTTAACCTTCCTATGTGTATTCCCATCTTCATTCCCCTACCCTCTCTACATCACCCATACTCGAATACCCTCGCAAGCCCTCATTGTGTCATCGTTTTTACCTTATACCTTCGCCCCATATCACATTTACATTTTATATCCCATGACCCATATGCATTTTTCCCTCATTTCCCTCACCCCATCTTCGTTCCCTCGCAAAAACCTCATCGCCTCATTTGATTTTTCTCATCGCCTCATATTCATATATATATATATATATATATATATATATATATATATATATATATAATACTTAATATTTGATATTAAATTATTAAATATACTTCATATTCAACTTCAATTTCCCATTTACCACAATTCCCTTAACCTCAACCCCTTTTTGAAATATATAGTCTCCTCTTTCGGTAATAGATAACTTATGCCTTCTTACCAATGAGCATAAATGAAGAGATCAGGGAAAAAGACCGAGGAAAAAGAGAGAAAAGTAGGAGGATTTGACAACAATGTTCCCTCCACGTTGGAACTAAGTGAAGGCCTTGAGGAATTTTTTGCAGGCCTTATAAATCAAGTAAATACTTCATTGGATTCCAAAATAGGAAATTAAATGAAGAAATAACAGAGTGCAATAGAAATTACCATGACATGAGAGTTGAGAAAAAAGAAATAATGAATGGCAATAGAAGCCTTAATAATTCAACTTCATATTTGATGCCTCCCCAATCACACTAATCATCCAACATGGGGACATTTGATCATGGTACGCTCAAGGAAAAAATTATTTTTCCATAATTTGATGGATCTAACACAAGAGAAGCAACAAGATGAGTAAATAAAATCAAACAATACTTCAAGTATTACCAATTTCTTTATGATTAAGAAAACATTAATGTCGTATCTATACATATGAAGGAATTTGTGTATGATTGGTTCCTATGGTCGAGAGAAAAATCCAAATCTCTAGCAAGAGACCGGGTTGTATTAAAAAAAAACTTCTTCCTACATTTTATTGACATAGAATAAAATGGGGTTTTTGTTAAACTTTCCCGATTACAACAATTTGGTTCAATGGATGAATTTTTTTAGAATATACATGTGTTAGGAACTCATGTCCCTAATATATAAGAATATTGTCTACTTCAAATAGACTTATCAGGGTTAACGGAAAATATCCAAAATGAGCTCGAATTACCTGACATTAAGGATATTGAGCAAGCTCGTTAGAAAGCCAAAATCGTAGAAAATAAACTTAAAGTATATCAAAAGACATCATGGTGCTCACTCAAAGACTCTAGCTCCAAATACATTCCCCCTCACAAAAGGACATCACCACTAGATACAAGACAAGATAAGGTCTAATGTTTTAAATGTAATGTGCTTATTTGGAAATCATTCCATAAGTGCAAAGACAACAAGTATTTTCATTGCAAAATAGAAAAGAGTGAAAGTGGCAAGGACAAAGAAGCAGGGGACATATCTTCATCTAATGAAGGAACAATTAATGAAGACTCACGAAATTCCCATGAGTCAGGAAATCAAAATACAATTCTAACACCCTATGTCGTCGTAATGATGAGTATTTATCAACCCCAAACTCTTAAAATTTATGTCTATGCTAATAAAACTAAAGTAACAATGCTCATAGATAGTGGAAGTTCACATCACTTTAAAGACACAAAGATAGAAAGGAAATTAAACATATCCATTCATCCTACCTGCGAATTTCAAGTCTCCATCTTAGGAAATAAGACTACTTCATGTGATGAGTAATGCCACAAGGTAGAAGTATCCATGAATGACTACAAATCAAAATCTCCTATGTATGTTATGCCAATTGGAGGGGTAGATATTGTCTTATGGGCCCAATGGTTATCCATGCTTGGTATTGTTGGATTAAGCTTACAAGAGCAATTTATAATATTTTATGAAAATGAGGAAAAGTACAAATCCCATGGAATTAACTGTCCTTCACCCCAAATAGTCTCATCCAATAGGATGGAAAAAAATATTAAAAAGGGAGCCCATGATTATTTCTTACACTGCTATGCAATAGAGGGAACTACTAATGAGGACAAAAATGATGATCCCAAGAAATTAGAAAAAAATCTTGGAAAATATAACACCATTTTTTCAAGAACCTCCTCATGGGATTCCTCCACCTTGTTATAGAGACCACATCAAAGAATTGATCCTTGGTTCCACCCTAATTAGAAAAAGCTATTATAGAAAGTTGCACCAACATAAGACAAAAATTGAGTGTTGGTTTCAAGAATTATTAGACTATGGTGTTATTACATGAAGCAAGAGTCCTTACTCAGCTCCGATCATACTTGTTAGGAAAAAGGACCGATCATGTGGACTATGTATTGATTTTCTAGCATTGAACAAAATTATGATAAAGGATAAATTTCCAATTCCAATTGTGGATGAGTTATTGGTTGAGCTCCATGGTGATAAATATTTCTCCAAGCTAGAGTTAAAATCACGTTATTACCAAATAATAATTCGAGAAGAAGACATTCCCAAAATTGCTTTATGTACCCATGAAGGGTTGTACGAATTTTGGGTCATGTCTTTTAGTTTATCTAATGCTCCTACTACCTTCCAAGTAGTAATGAATGATTTATTTCATCTGTACCTACAAAAATTTGTACTTGTCTTTTTCGATGATATTCTTATTTATAGAAAGAACTAGAATGTACACCTCAAGCACATAGAAACAGTATAAAAATCCTTCAAGAGAATAAGTTCTACGCTAACAAATCTAAATGCAGTTTTGGACAAAAAGATATATCAATTTTGGGACATGTCGTATCAAATGAAGGAATCAAGTTTGATCTAAATAAAATCACAGAAGTGACTTAGCCCAAAATCAATGGCATCATTACAAGGATTCTTAAGTCTTACCAGATACTATAGAAGGTTTGTTCAAAAATAGGCGCAAATTGTGGCCCCATTAACATCATTATTGAAAAAAGATGCATTTAAATGGAATGAAAAAGCTGAAGCATATTTTAGAAGGTTTAAACTTTTAATGGCATCCACCCTGGTTTTGATAGCACTAGATTTATCCAAAACATTTGTCCTTGAATAGTGATGCTTCGAGAACAAGACTAGGTGTCATACTTATGCAAGATAATCATCCCATTACATTCGAAAGTAAAAAATTAAAACCAAGGTAGCAAACCAAATCGACATATAACAAAAACCATGTTGGAAATTATGAATTCCTTGGTTAAGTGGAAATAATACTTGTTGGGAACAAAATTTCTCGTGAAAATGGACCATGATAGCTTGAAGTATTTTCTAACTCAAAAGAAACTTTCATCAGAGAAAAAAAACAGGTGAGAAAAATCCAAGTCTTTGACTTCGATATTATTTATAAAAGAAAGGGAGAATTTGGTTGTGGACGGGCTATCAAGGAAACTTGATAGTCACGCTACATTATGCGCTATTTACATCATCATTCCCGGATGGATCTTGTTGGAATATTCACTAATACTGAGAGGGCGGTGAGTCAATCTAAGGAACTTTTTACCATTTTTTTATCACAACACGTTAACAGTAAGTTACCAAGAATTTATCACTTATGATTTCATTCAAGATATCATAAACATATAATCACATATACACAATACAAATGAGTTTTACGTGAAAACCCAAATGGGAGAAAACCACGGAACACTTTTTAATATATCAAAATATTACATCCACTGTAAGAACCAACTTACAAAATTCTTTAGCACCAATTGGAAGGAGGCATTGTAACATACACAACCACCCATAGTCCCTTCTTTGGACTAATTCGACTTCTGATCTAACTTTAAATAACAGGGAAATGCATGAAATATTCTCCTACATTGATCAAGATTCATGCTAAACATAAAAGCAATGAAGCATATGAAATGCGCAACAATACCCAACAAGCATGCATACTCTAAACATATTGAATTCAATGATAATTAAATAAATAACGGAAATAATTCATACACAGGTAAATAATACCATAACAGAGAGAAATTATCTTTTATAGAAGAGAACCACCGACTGGATGCAGACCAAGGACGTTCCACCCAACCATAGATATTGTTGTTCCAAGTCTCAACAACAATGTCACCCCCAAACCAGGGCTATGAATCAACAAGGACGGTTCCAAAGTGTTACTCAGATTCCCAAACCAGTCAACACTCAAGCTCTCATAGGCTTCCCAAAACCCACAACAATCCAAGTACCCAACTCTCTTCTACCCAGCCTACACAACCCAAGAGAATGTACCCCCACCCTTCTCTGCCACACAGTCCCTCAAGAAGTCCTTCTCCTTCCAGGGATTCAGTGCAATTGGTCGAGAATCTCCATGCTAGGACTCTCAGGAATCGCAATTGTGAGAAAAGTTGGGCACAAGCCAAAATATATCAGATATGCAAGCCTCGTTCATAGATGGATTTCACTAGCAATCTCTACAACCAAAAAAGTCGTGGATGTTCTTCAATAGTCCAATTTCCTTTCCTAATCCAAATGCGAATGAGGAATATGAGTGCGATGAAGAGTGAATGGAGTGAAGTCTCCATGAGAGGTGTGAAACAGTGAACAATCAAGTGAATGTATACATGAGGGAAGAATGAAGCGACTAGGGGTAGAACACGGACGAGAAATGGGAATCAGTTCAGGCATTGGCTTATGATGCAACTAGCTCTAGTGAGTTGTGGCACAGAAGACTAGTGAAAAAGTCAGGGGAAACGTACAACCTCTATGAGCCTATTCAAGCCTTGTGATCCATGAGAAAAAGTCAAGGCACCTAGCAAAATTTAGGTTGAATATAAAATTCCTATGAGCTAGAAACAAACGATATTCCTAATATTGCAAATGATATAAATGTATTGATCTAGTGCGTTGGCACGTGTAACATTATCCACCATGAAGAGAATTTTGAATTGCCTTGTAAAGAGTCAAGTTGTAATTGAAGTCTTAAGCCTAGTTCTATTTTAGAACTAAAGTGTAATGTTGAGTTGTAACTGAAGTCTTAAGCCTAGTTCTATTTTAGAACTGAAGTGTAATGTTGAGTTGTAACTGAAGTCTTGAGTCTAGTTCTATTTTAGAACTGGAGTGTAATGTTAAGTTGTAACTGAAGTCTTAAGTCTAGTTCTATTTTAGAACTAAAGTGTGATGTTGAGTTGCAACTGAAGTCTTAAGTCTAGTTGTATTTTAGAACTAAAGTGTAATGCTGAGTTGCAACTGAAGTATCAAGTCTAGTTGTATTTTAGAACTAAAGTGTAATGCTGAGTTGCAACTGAAGTATCAACTCTAGTTCTATTTTTGAACTAAAGTGTAATGTTGAGTTGCAACTGAAGTATCAAGTCTAGTTCTATTTTCGAACTAAAGCATACTTGTCTCAAGTCTAGTTCTATTTTCGAACTAAAGTGTAATGTTGAGTTGTAACCAGTCTCAAGTCTAGTTCTAAGTTCGACTAAAGTATGACGCTGAGTTATGATTAACTCATGCAAATATGTTACTATTTCGATTCTCTCCTCTTCTCCTCTTCAACCTATATAAGCAGAGGTCGACCCCCCTCTTCAACACAGTTTTGAGATGTAGGTTAAGGGTGAAGCAATAGAGGCACACATCAGTGATAAAGAGGTAGCATACCAAAGCAACATATCAGTGTTGCATATCAATAATAGAGGCAGCATATCAGAGGTGTAGTTCAGTAAGATCTTTTAGGTATTTGTCAGGTCAGAGTCATCTTGGCAAGCTCTTTAAGAGCAGAACATTCAAGGTGGATATTTGTAAGTGATCTTACATTATTAATGAAATAAAGGAATATCGTTTGTTAGGGTTTTTCTCCCTGTACAGGGTTTCTCCAGGGTATATGTGTTGTTGATGTGCATACTTAGTCATCTACATGGTTATTTCTATTCGATTATGATTTGATATTGTTGAAATGTATTAAGCTAAAATCAAAGTGTTGAAGAAAATAAAAGAATTAATCCTCATAAGAAATCAAGCTCATAATTTAACATAGATTTTCCCTAAAATTTTAATCTGCTCTGAGAAGTTAAATCAACCACCTTTGTCGTGTTAACCTTTGTCATGTTAACCTTATTGGTTACTTCTAGATAGTTGTTCAACAATTAACGTGGAATGTTTGAATGTCGCCCCTTGGTCTGCGTTTTTCTGAGGTTCTTGCCTCAACTTTAGACAGCCCTGAAGGATGGGCACACCAGCGCCCGAACTTCGTGGAATCAAATTCAAAATTCTGAGAGCCAAACAAAGGAGGGGATATCTCTGTTCCAGCGATCTCCTCCTATTTTACTCACTTAAATTTCAAATTCCTAGGAATTACTGCGTGAGCGGAGTATAGTCCTATTTTGGATGGGATCTCGTCCTGGTGGAATTCCCCCTTCGATTCCTTGCTTCTAGGCTATACATGCGACTGTCTACCCCCTTAAAGGCGTAACCACTGAAGAAGTCATTAAATTGTTGTGTCAAATTTAAGCTTGCGGTGTTAACAAAAAATTGTTCAATTTCCTTTTTTATCTTAGAAAGTCGTTGTTTGTTATCCTGGTTCTATGAGACGTATTTTTGACATCTTAGAATGTTCCTAATATTTGTTTGAACTCCTCCCAACTCAGCGCATGTACCAGGCAACCCGATTTTAGTTGCAAAAACTTATCTAAGGCTTAAGGTTCCAACCAACAGTGAATCCTCCCTTGAGGATACCCATTGAATAAACTAGCATACCCTCGAAGTGGGGAAAGGGAACGCCGAAAAAAAACCAACATTTGTTTTTTTGGCAACGCTAATTTTACCAATGTGCACCATTCTACTATTTTTGCTTAATTCCTGGGGATTTGGTGAGAGTATTGAAATGTTTGAACCATAGTAAACCAAAATCATTCATTCAAATGACTCATTAGTCTATTAAAGATGCAGAGCAACAACAAACAACTTGTTATTTGTTCATAAATGAAATCAAAGCCCAATTGAATATTTCACTTATCATGCATTCATGGCAGGGCACAATACAACTACACCAAGCATATTTTTAAGTTTTTCAAATTTGTCTCTACTCAAAGATTTGTGGAGAATATTAGTCATTCAATGCTAAGTGGCACAATAGATTAGCTTGATATCCTCATCTTGCACCAACTCTGTGATGTGAGATTGATGAATTTTCCTGGGTTTAGACATAGATGGGATCTTGATAAAGACAACATTTTAGGAATCCTTGGGATTCTTTCAGTGATCTTTCCAAGCCTTATGATAGGATTATTTCCAAAAAAAGGAATAAGCAAATGGAAAGAATTGCGGGTTCTAGAATAGTTGGTTCTCATGTACAGACAATTTCAATAGGTTTAGTCTCAATAATAAGCATAACCCACCTATCCAGAAATAAGTAATGTAATCGATTCATCTTGCAACCTAGTAAGTATTACTGTGAAATTGAATTCTAAATGGTTGACCGTTGATAATGAAGAAGAATGGTATGAAGGATTAATCCATTTGGTCAACTCCCTCTGCCTATAAAGTCACGATGCTTGGGTGGTAGGATTTTCTTCAAAGGCCTGGATAACAAACATAGACTAGATGGTGGCATGACTGATGATGGCATCTAGTATGGCCGGAAATAAAATATTAGAGACATATTTTGGGCTTGCAAGTTCACCAAATCACATAGGTCTTATACAAGGCAGTGGGTTCATGATATGTGAGCCTTAACTCTTTAAGAAGATGGAGGTATGGCTTTGGCATGTCCTCTGGATCACTACTCTATCATATTTGTGAAAAAAGAGATATAAAACTAATTGTGAGGGTTCTAAAAAGGATTTCAATAGAATGGATTTCCATGGTTTTTTACATGACTAAGCAACTCAAATTTGTGTTAAGTTCCTTTTACAATACATTATTTCCTCTAATATGGGAGCCGTGTCGGATATGGGAGCCCTGTCGGATATACCTTTCTCCACGTGATAAGGAGGAAATTCAGTGTTGTGAGGGCTTGCGCTTTGTGCTTTGTATTGCTGGTGGTAATATAAGACAAAGACTTTTGCAAAAGAAAAGTGTTCAATGATCATATATTAGTAGTGATAATTCAAGAAAACAAGTCAGCAATCACAATGTCTACAACCTCCACATCTGGCAATGTAAAAAAAAAAATCAGATTTGAAAAACGACATGTCAGCTAGTATTGTATGAGAATTTACTTATGAAGAGGATGTTTCGTAATGAGATTGTTTGTGTTTTTTTTCTATTATTTCTTTAATGCCTCAATTGGCATCCTTTCTAATATCTTCGTACACCTATGATACCGTTCAATCTTATGTCAATGTTACTGGAAATCACTTCGTTATTAATAAATTTTAACAGGCTATGTGCTTTTACTTGTTTTGTCTTTCTTTGTTGTGATTAATTTATCCCTATGAGGTCTCTTGGTATAAGATTCACAATGTTGTCTTTCGCAAAATGCAGGACTGTGTGTCATTACACCATCCTTCACCCTGGTGTTAAACATAGTGGCTTTTATTAGGCAGACCCAAACATTAAAAAGGTAACGCTGCTTCATGGAAACATAAATTCTCAAGTTCATAGTTACTAAATATATTTTTGGGCGAACAACATATTAAATAGGTTGGAGAATCTGTCAGAGAGAATGATAGCAATAATATCATTAATGATTCAATGCAAGCTATAACAGTCACTGTTCAGGAATAACACAGAAATAATTGTGAAGCATAAAGATAATAAAAATATAAAAATATAGGTGAAGTTACTACAAAATTTGTGCCAGAAGATGATCGGCTAATATGGACTTTCTTTGGTTACATTACAAATATGGCGACTGGTAAGTCAGGAAAATACTATGAAAATGGTAGAGAACAGACGGTTTATTTTTAGCCAATTTGTGTATGGGTTTTACTTGAAAACCCCCATCTCAGGAGTGTGGATACTGCCTCACCCAAAAATTGGATAGTTTCTATTATAAGAAATACAAGGAAAATATCATGACCTCAAACTGAAGAAGCCAATTATTTGATCCTGAACCAAATCCTCTATCAAAACAATATGATGGCAAGGTTCCATCCAAGCAAACTGCATTGCATCAATTCTTATATAGTTCAGCAAATTAAATAGTTGGTATAAATCAATTCAGATCACAAAATCATCCTAACAATCTTCTATTCACCTCAACAGCGAGAGGAAACATAAATTTACTAATACCAATCACAGTGTTTCAAATGCAAAGAAAAAGAAACCTTTTTCTTGCATATAAATTTTCGAAGAGGAAGAGGAAAGAATATATATTTCAAACTCTTCGAAATAAATTTATAATTGTGCCAAAAGAGGTGAGGTGCTCTACACTGCTAGAGCCTGAGTGGGTAAGACATGAGTTTCTTATTTTATGCATCTTGCGTATGACGCTTCAAAATCCAACTACATACATATCAATTTTTTATTGTTGGAAACTTCATATATAAATGGTTGATTCATCTGTAATTATACTTGTGACTTCAATTTCAGATATATATATGTGCACCCCCCGAATGGAGAAAAATCCATAGGCATCATGACCCGACTCACGAGCTTTGATATACTGCGGCTTCGAGCTTGAGAGCTACATTTTTCTTGCATCACGATTTGCTGAAGCCCAAGATAGGAGGCCATCCTACCACAGGGGGTGCTCTGCAACCACAAAAACACCAAATGCACTCATGAGAAATGTGTTCGACCCAAAATCTTAAAAATGGGAAAAAAATTAATGAAGTTATGTTGTACAGACCTGGAGGGGGTTCCACTTTGGTTCAGAGCGTGCTCAATCTCAGCAGGGGTTTGTATCTCCTCAGAGGAAGCAACAGCTGCCAACAATCTCTGGCTCTCCTAAGAATCTTTAACTACAGATTGAGTGTTTGCAGTAGATTTAGCGGCCTCCCCAAATCGATTGTTCATTTTCTGTCTGGAATCTCGCTGGGCACTATAGCCTGAGGATACTGTTGGAAATTCTGCCTGTTTTTCTGCTCCCGATTGATTTGACAAGTGTTTGGAGAGCCATATTGCTGCGGAACAGCCCAAGAAAACATGAAAGACCTTGGTTGTGCTTGGCTCAACAACCTCCGTCTTCGTCGGTAAGGTGCTCTGATCCACCATATCCAACAATCGCCTCCACTTCTACAGGGCACTGTGGGCGCCTTCCGAGATCCGAGAGAAGGAGCTGGGGCACAACCTGGAACAAGAATAAAATGCCAGTTAAGCAGACAATATTAAAAAATAGGATCGAAGTCGGTCGCAGTGTGGAGTCGGAGACGTGAAAAAAATTTGGATAAAGACAAGACCACCTGTTAGTGTTTGATTGATCCCACGTGTTAATGTTTGATTGATCCTGGACAGACGACGAAAAATGGATGAAAAACTACCCTATAAAACGCCTTCAGCGTAATTATCGTTGAAAATTGGGAAGTGTGTATTGTACTATTGACGATGTATTGAATGGGGCATTAATTCGGTTTCCAACTTAAAAATTCGAGCACTACATAGCCGTGATAAAGGGAAGGTTTAGTACCTTATAAAAGATTATGATTAATCGATAGCCATGAAGGATTTATGTGATAAAGGGAAACTCTGAATTGGCGTGACTCTTTGATCTCCTTAATTCCTTTAGTAGACACGTGAGGTAGCCTTAACTCCTAACCTTGTGATTCTTGGTCAGTGCTAAAAAGAATATAGTGAATATGGAATAGAATGGCATGCTTTGTTTAAGAAGTTTGAACTATATAAGAATTTATTTAAACTTAGCTAAAATAATTGACCTATGAAGTCTTCCTAAGGACATGAAAAACTCAACATTTTAATTACCATGATGCTATATTTATTGGCATCCTATACTTAGAGTGATTTATGAATAACTCCACCCAATGTATACTTGGACTAAGAGGATCATCATGACTAAGAGGATTATCATGAATAACTCCACCCAATGGAAGACTCTCGATCTTCCATTGTGATAGAGGGATAGAGAGTCCTATTTCCTACATTAGTATCTATTGATCGATAACTGTTGTCCCTCATTGCTGTAGATAGTTGACAGTTTTTTTTTATAGTTTCTTGAAAGATTTTTAGCTTATTTCACCTTCCAGTTTTCTCTCCGCTTTGATGGTCTTGCCCCTAGCATAGAAGTAGGGCTGCCTTGATTGTATTGGTTGATTCTCTGCTTTGTGCACCGATCACAGTCCAAAGCTCGCTGCAGCTTCTTGTAAATGAATTTATACCATATATAAATTCGAGAAAATTTTTTCATAGAAAAAAAGAGAGGATCATCATGACTTACCCTTACTTACATTAAAGTTTAGATATTACCATCTTCTTGGAATAAAAGTTAATAGTATTTCCCAAGGGAGATAATTTAATTTCTTTTGTTTTTGTTTATCATATAATAGTGAGAAGATTTAAATGCAAAGGAACTTTTCTTTATTATAATAATTGGATATATTAATAGTTGGATATAAGTGCATAATTCTAGTTCTCGCTCACAATAATTAAATTTTGGAACTTGATATTAAGTTGGTAATTTGATTAAGCTGATTATCTATTGTCGATGCTCTAGAATTGAGTTAATTGTGATTTGGGTAGAGTTACCTTATTTTTCAGAGTAATGGAAAAATTATAGTACTAGTGAAGGAAGATTTGCCTTATAGCTTGCGATTTTTTTCATTATTACGTGTGAAATGATTATGGGTTATAATTTATATTTATGATGGTTTTAGAATTAGATTTATTGTGCTATGGGATAATGTTGATGTACAAATGATTAAGTAATTATATCTCTTTGCGCCTTGGAATAATGTTAATGAATAAATGATTGAGTTATTAGATTTCCTTGTGCCATGTCTTAAATGTTGATGTATAATCAGTTATGAATTTGCTTAATCTTGCTTAATGATGATGTATGATGAGTTATGTAATTACATTACTCGCGCGCCATAAAAATAAAGTTGGTGATTACTATTGTGCCATTAATTATTGATGATGCATGACTTATTTGAACTAGATTGTTATTTCGCCGTTAATTATTGTTGATGTATGATTGATATCTAGACTGGAGTTATGAGGTGTGATTGGATAAGGGAATTATACACCTCCTTGTTCCTCAGAACAGTTGCTAGCCTTGAGACCTTAAGTGGTCAAAATCAATCGAATGAATCATGGGCTTGAGCATTTCTTATGTGTCCTCGAGGTCCTAAACATGCATGATAGGTTGGGCGGGTGGTTCTTTAATTGTGCAGTGACTTGGTTGATCAGTTAATTGTATTTTCTTCAGTTGATCGTGTAGTGTTGAATAACATTGCTCCTTATGTTTATGCATTGATTATGCATCACTGTTAATTATGTTAATGCATCTAATGTGTCATTATTAAATTACAATGATGTGTGTCTTGTGGTGTTATTAATTATGTCATGACGTTTTAATTTCCCTAATGCCAATTTTTTTTTTTACTTTTTGTACATCGTTGTTGTCGTAACGGTGGGGTTGTTACAACAAGGAAATGTAAACAAAGAAGAGAGTAATGACGCATGTTCTAGAGGTGATGGAAGAGAGAAACCACTCCATGTCAATCTTGAAGACACACATCTACTGCCATGAAAAAAAATGAAATGTATCCCAAACATAGACAATTTCCAAGATTCAGAAAGCCCAGAAAGTCTAGGAGATGTCGATGATATGCAATTTCAGAGTACATAGCTACCTAATTGGGCAACCTAAAGAATTGAAGAAAGTGCGCAACTTGCACAGGAGCTCTCCAAGGAAGAACTGATGGTGTTTGAACAAAATTCTTTGACGTTGCAGAACACTCAATAACACAAGAACCAAAGAAAATTGTGCATACAAAAGGTGAGTGTTAAAAACATAAAGGTTGTTCATCACTCAACCGATCACTTAGATGTTTCAAGAATTGGACCAACTAAGCTCATCGAACTACATCAATGCACATGAGACGCCCTTCACCATTCCATTTATGAGCACGAATTACATACTAGTAGATTAAAGAAGAGAATAAGTGAGCTTGAGGAAACACTGACTTTGAAGCCACTATTTCCAAAGCCATTGGCCATACTTCCTGTAGATAAAACTCTTCCAAGTACTCTTGGAACCTCAAATCCAATCAAAAAATCAATTCAATTTCTCAATAGAGTCAGAAAATATGTTTATGAAAACATTAAGATAAGACTGGACATAATTAGAGATGCATGGGAGGTCAATATCAGTCTATGTAATCTTTCAAAAAGGATTGCAAATTTTACTGACCATTTGGAAAATGATTTGCAACATGATAAATCCTATTATAAAAACAAGGTATCTACTTTCGTCGCATGAGTAACTAGAATGAATGAGTATTAAAGAAGCCAGAAACACCTGCCCTCATAAGAAAGAATAAAGAAAATAAAGGTAGGTTGGGAAGTGATGCAGCCGCACTCCACGGAGCACGTCCGCTTCCTCAGGACCTTTTTTCTTTTATGGCTCGAAGAACTCAAAGGTTCCTCCAATTCCCTATCGGGAATTTTTTTCTTACCCACAACAACTCTTCACAAGATCTCCCATAGTGATCGGGAAATCGGACCTCGCGATTTTCCCGAATCCTATGGTCGTGTGTTTCGTGCCTCACGATTCCCCGATACACGTGTGGACTTGACTTCTCCACCTTCTATCCTTCTATCGGGATTTCGGAACTCGTGGGATCGCGAATCCTGATGTCGATGGACTCGGGACTTGCCTTTCCCGATCCCCGATACGATGCCACCTGTACTCCACTAGCCCTCGTGGTCCCACACTGTTACGTCACCGTCGGAATATCACGGATCGCGATTCCAATGTGCAAGTGTTTCTTGTTCTCAGGAACCTCGATTCTCCGAACTCCGACTCCTCGAGATCTCCTGACACACGTCCTCAACAATGAACGGTTCTGATCTTATCGGGATATCGCGTCTCGCTGGAAGCAGAAGAATAGTTCAGGATTCCAGAAAAATGGGTTTAAATCCCCAAGATTTAAGGACTACAAAAAGAACTTAAGGATGAGCTTTCTAGCTCGGAGTGTACACCAACAGAAATTTCCCTCCTTGAGTGGAAATAAACTTTCTGGATCTGCCCCAGTAAAGACTGATAACTCAAAGAGAGAACCTTTGAAATGTTGGGGTTGTGGAGAAGAACATCTACTAAGGGTCTGCCCACACGGACAACAGAACAGCAAAAGAATTTACAATGTTCAAGAAGCTACCACCACCAATAATGTGGCTAGGAGTGTGCAAACATTTTATGCAGCCTCAAGCTGACCACCAAGCTTCAGTGGTGGAAATTGAAGGTATGATCACCAACCATCTAGTGTCTATTCTGATTGACCCTGGTTCAAATTTGAGTTATATAGCCCCTAAAGCTGTGGATAAATTTAAACTACAACCACATAAAAACGCCAAGCCATCGTTTTATCAGCTCTTCAAATGAGAAAGTATTGCAGAAAAGGATGTCCACTATATGAAATACAGGTGTTGAAAACAATTGAAGGTGACAAACCAAGCCTCAAAGACCACCCCACATTGAGAGAATATAGAGATGTATTTATGGAAAAGGTACCGGGTCTAACTCCGAGAAGGGACATCGAATTCTCAATAGAACTTGCACCAGGAGTGGTGCCAATGTCCAGGACACCCTACAGGATGAGCACACATGGAGCTAGTTGACCTTAAATTACAACTGAAAGAAATGATGGACAGAGGCTATATCTGACCCAGCCTGTCTCCATGGGAAGCACCAGTTATGCTTGTGAAAAAGAAAAACGGTACCCTTTGAATGTGTATAGATTATAGACAACTCAATAAAGTAACCATAAAGAACAAGTACCCCTTACCCAGGATCGATGACTTGTTCGATCAATTGGGAGGTGCCTCTATCTTCTCGAAGATTGACTTGAGATCTAGATAACATCAAGTTCGAATTAAGGGCGAAGACATCCACAAAACTTTCTTCAGGACGAGATATTGTCACTACGAGTTTATGGTAGTACCATTCGGATTGACCAATGCCCCTCCCACTTTTATGTGCTTGATGAACAGTGTGCTCTGCAAATTCCTAGACAAATTTGTGCTGGTTTTTATTGACGACATATTAATTTACTCCAAGAATAGAGAGGAACACCTTAGGAAGACTTACACGTTCTATTGATAGATAGAACATCGAAGATGAAGTTATTTTAAAAGGGGGAGGGAATTGTAACACCCTGTTTCCCCCAGTCTGTAAAAATAACTATATTGGCCAAGAACTATGGAAAACTCCAAGATGTGAATGTGTGATTTGACGGACCTTGTATAAAGGGTCGATGAATGTAAATGATGTGTGAATATATGTTGCATGACTGCTGGGAGGGGGATGTGCTGAAAAATAGACCACAATGGCTGATGAAAGGTGGTGAAAGACACCTGGAACGGTGGCGTTAACTTCCACCGAACCAATACTGTATTGGTCTTTACTGGCTCAAAGACCAAAGCTATTTTCTGGCCCTTGAATGAATTACTCACCAGGATGGTAGGTGGGGAGGCTCCTCATGAGTTAATGAGGGGATGGGGGTGAACTGCCCATCCGTAGAAGCCCTCAGACCTGACCACTGTGGGGGAATTCAAGCCACACGCAACCTTGCAGGACAAAGCAAGAAATGAAGTGTGGGGAGAGAGAGCGCATAACAGGAATCACAGGAGGAGAACCAAAGAAACTCCGGGAGATACAGCGAGTCTTGAGCAGAGGAGAAGGAGAGTAACCTTCGTCCTTGACTTTCGACGAGCAGGAGGTAGGAGATTAAGTCTCAAAGCCTCGTGGTCTAGCTTGGGGGTGGCTAGTGGTAAATCCGTTGATAATCGCTGAGCCTACGGTTGGGTGGAAACGAGCACCCCTCTCAGCAGTTGCGTCACACGTGGTGTTTTCTGATAAGTATTTATGCCTTGTATCTTAAATTGAATATAAATGGATTGCATGCTCATGGTTGTACGCTCATAAGTGGTTTCTGTATAGAAATGTTTGCCTGGTGTTTTGATCGGAAATGGTGAATGCATGCTTATACTTGTATGACTATAGTCGGTTCAGATTTCAAGCCCGTTCTCAGGAGAATTGTCCCATGTACTTAACTCACGCGATGCCTTGGTTGGATTTCCTCGAAGGCACCTCCTTCTGGGAAAGTTCCCTCACCATACAGAGAGGAGTGAGTTCCTTGAAAGAACTATTGATTTAGTAAACCCTGTTGGAAGGTTTACAGTTGGGAGTGAGCTTGTCATTGATGGCAAGAACAACGATGGCAAAGATCACCATGATCAACAACGCAGTGATAATGGAAGAGGAGGAGAAACAGTGAACATTGGATCTTATTCAGAATCCACGATGACCGTCAGATATGAATTCAGAGAGGAGTAGCATGCAGTTGACGAGAATAGATCTTGGGCGTTCGATTTAAGCGTGGGGTCCATCCATCGTTGGATCAGGGAGAACTTGCACGTTCATTAAAGAGCAAGGATAAGCGGGTATACAAAATCCCGAAAGGAGGATCGTCCATCTTCAGGCAGGACACGTGGTCACAGATCAACATTCTGTTGACTAAAAATTCAAAAGAAGGAATTGCTCTATCCTTTCAACTCGCGAAATGTGAAATGGACAAATGACCTAAAACGTTGGATCCAGGATTGAACGGGGACGGATGCATGGCGAAATATCAGAGCACCACAAAGACTCCATTTCAGAGTTTCACAGATCGGGAAATCCAAAGGAAAGAGGTTCAAATTCGCGATATGCGAAATTGCGAAACAATCTCGGAGTCTCGGCTATCGTGACTTGGAGTGATGAGACCCTTCACAGGAATTGCGAGATGCGAATTCACGATGAGATCTGGACCGTCAATACACCAAGATTCTGGACCGTTGATCTAAGCTCCATCTCGGAGTCTCGCCTATCGCGACTTGGAGTGAAGAGAACCTCCGTCTAAGGAATTGCGAGATGCGAATTCACGATGAGATCTAGACCGTCAATACCGCAAGATTCTGGACCATTGATCTAAGCTCTATCTCGGAGTCTCGTCTATCGCGACTTGGAGTGATGAGAACCTCCATCTAAGGAATTGCGAGATGCGAATTCATGATGAGATCTGGACCGTCAATACATCAAGATTCTGGACCGTTGATCTAATCTCCATCTCGAAGTTTTGCCTATCGCGACTTAGAGTGATGAGAACCTCCATGTAAGGAACAACAAGATGCGAATTCATGATGAGATCTGGACTGTCAATTCATCGAGATCGTGGACCGTCGATCAGGGTCGATGAAGGTCATAAATTCGCGAAAATACCGAAAAGGTGAAATGGATGTAGCCTGTGGTCACATCGGTGGAAGATGGGGGAAGGAGCTAGTGAAGACAAGCTCTTTTTCGGAGTTTCGGGGATCGCAACTGGGAGTGTCGAGACACTTGGTCACACGAATGCCGAAATGCGAATTGGCGAAATAAACGCAAGATCACATGAAGTCAATCCAACAGTGCAGGGCATTTTGGGCACGATCGGAGGGCTAATGTTGCTCCTCGCAGTCTAACTGCTGGAAACCATTGATGGTCTCTGTCAAAGGATTCGAAGAGACCTCTGTGTGATCGCCAGAGGAGCTGAAGGGTCTCCAAGCTTCTTCCAATGAATGGAGACGATTCTTAGAGGGACTGACAAGTGGATGAGCGTTGAAGTTTGTAACTGAAGCAGAAAGTATAAGCTCGAGTATGCTAGAGAAGACGACGAGTCTTGACTGCTAGAGAGGTTGAGGAATCTTAGTATGAAATCCAGTGATGCTGAACGCGTGGGCAAACTGCCAGATAAGATGAGAAGTCGTAATGATGATCAGACATAACACTCACTATGAAGAGATGCAGAAGCATTGCGCATATTGCATGCACAAGGTGCATAGAAGCTATAAGAACACGACACAGAGAAGTGATGTAGGAGTCATTGTTGAGGTGAAGTAATGCATGTGTGAGGAAGTAAAGAGGGGCTGCAGCAGCTGAAATGGATAGGAAACAAAAGGTGCATTGAATGGGAATGGCACACAGAGCACAAAAGGCAGAAGAACAAAATGGGTAGTGGATGCATGCTGGAAGACAGTGAGGAAGACCGAGCAACAAAATCTTGCAGAATATTGATGAGACTGGTAAGCTGTTATTGAAAACTATATCACTGTAATTGGTTTCATTATTTCATATTCGTATTTTAGGGTGGTTGGGAGGTGCTAGGGAGGACTGGTGTCCTCAGAGGTTCAAGTGGTTGCTTGAACGGAGGGAGTTGTAGCTTCCTTCTAGGTTGTGCTAGAGAAACTAGGGAGTTGGTGCTTCCTTCTGGTTGGTGCTAGAGAAAAAACAAAGAGTTGGTGCTCTCAACAAGTTGTAGCTTGCAAAACAGAGGTTGTAGCCTCACAATGAGTTGGTGCTCATATGTATGATAATGTAAAGAATGTAAATAATACTTATCATATAAAAAAGAAGAGGTTTTTACCCTGTATGGGTTTCCTCGGGAAAATATCTATCTCTGTGTTTCTCATATATGTGACTGATGCTGAATGTGCCATTGCTTATTTCCCTGCATTATTGTGATCTTCATTGAGTGCCTTGTAAAATTTTTAAAAGAAGCATAATTGTTTAAGTACGGGCACAACTGATTCACCCCCCCCCC
>ML820354.1:48807-60309 GCA_009831015.1 Picea engelmannii
CCCCTTATCAATTGCCTCTTACTCCTCTCATAGAATCCATCACTAACCATACACTACAAGAATATATAAAATATATTGAAAGGTGATTTGTAGTTTCCAATTCCATTTTACACAAGGTGCATTTGTGAAGCCCTTAATGGTTATTTTTGTAGACCTTCTGATATTAAAGCTTTATTCATAATGTCCAACAGCACAAAACCCTTCATTTTTAGAGGTTACTTTATCTCCTGTAAAGGATTCGTGATGATTTTCATTACTAAACATTTATTTATACATTAACCTAGCAGTGTAATACCCCAATGTGGATTTATGGACCAATCCAACTCATCATCAACATATTTGATTCTAACATGGATAACCTTTAACTCTCTTATTTAATTCTCCCACTACTTACTTTATATTCTGTATGGACTTATAGGGTTTGTGTTTTTTCCATCCTTTCTACCAAACATTTGTGAGTTCACAGTACATTGTTTATGCTATGTTAATATTCACCTCTCTTTTGGAGAGGCAATCAAATTTTCAAATATTTTGTGTGTATCTCTATACCACATCCTACTCTCCAAAACTACTAATTTCCTACCAGAAGAAAGGATAACACATCATCTTTCTACATTATGGATGGGATTGTTAGGCCTTTGGATCCACTCTTCAACTATGTAAGGTCCTTATTTCCATGATAACTTATTTCCAAAGTCATTCCTTTGAGATAAGTTTCCATAAACTCTTAGAAACCAAAGCCTTACCAAAATGATGGATAATTTTTATTTCCCACCCCCTACGTCCTTGGGTTTTTCTCTTTTACTAGCTCTTAGAAATTGAATGCTTTTCTTCCTTATTTTTTATTTTGTTCCTTTGGCTATATAAGCCAATGCATGATAATAAATTGGAATTGCTTCTAGAACAAATTTCACAACAATAAGTCTCTCTACTAATGATAGTTATTACCTATTGCATCATAGATTAATTCTCTTTTCTACTTTTTTAATTTGTCAATTCTAGTCATTCTTTCCATTATCATTAGTCTTTAAGAAGAGGCATACATACTTCAATCCTTCTTGAATATCAATATGTTGGAAGGGGAATATCTAGAGAATAAGCATAAACTAATCCCATTTCACACCATTAAAGGATTTGGAAGACTTGCATCATACATGTTATGATACATAGGTCTAATACTTCCTATAATTGCTCTACCTCTCTCTAGGAGCCAACACAAAACAAGAGAAAATCATCTAGAAAAATAGAAATAAATCTTCCTAACTTGATTCCCCAAAGTATCCCAATCATCTTTGACTTCATATTTTCCCTATTTAAACCCTAAATTATAATTATAAAGAGTAAGGGGATAAAGGATAACCTTGTTTAATCCCTTTAGAGGGTTTGGATAAATTGGATGTTGAACCATTCGTTAATATTGAAAAGGATACTAATGATATGCATCTTGTAATCCAATTCACCATAAGAACAAAAATCCTATTGTGTATCAAAATTATTTTCCATGGATTGCCCTTTTATTTCTCTTTTACACATTATCTTTCTTCACTATGGACACATTATGGATGGGATTGTGAGGCCTTTGGATCCACTCTTCAACTATGTAAGGTCGTATGTATTTTTGAATGATAAATTATTTCCAAAGTACTTCCTTTGAGACAAGTTTCCATAAACTCTTAGAAACCAAAGACTTACCAAAGTGATGTATAATTTTTATTTCCCACCTGCTACGTCCTTGGGTTTATTTATATTTCACCTATTAACTCATGGAATGACTTTTATCTCTTTTATTAGCTCCTAGAAATTTAATGCTTTTTCTTCCTTACTTTTTATTCTGTTCCTTTGGCTATATAAGCCAATGAGTTCTAATAAATTAGAATTGCTTATAGAACAAATTTCACAACAATTAGTCTCTCTACTAATGATAGTTACCTATTGCATCATAGATTAATTCTCTTTTCTACTTTTTTAATTTGCCAATTCTAGTCATTCTTCCCATTATCATTAGGCTTTAAGAAGAAGCATGCATACTTCAATAATTCTTGAATATCAATATGTTGGAAGGGAAAGATCTAGAGAATAATCATAACCTAATCCCATTTCACACCATTAAAGGATATGGAAGACTTGCATCATACATGTTATTCTACATAGGTCTAATACTTCCTATAATTTGTTTGCCTCTCTCTAGGAGCCAACACAAAACAAGAGAAAATCATCTAGAAAAAGAGAAACAAATCTTTCTAACTTGATTCCCCGAAGTATCCCAATTCTCTTTGACTTCATATTTTCCCTATTTAAACCCTAAATTATAATTATAAAGAGTAAGGGGATAAAGGATAAACTCGTTTAATCTCTTTAGAGGGTTTGAAGAAATTGGATGTTGAACCATTCATTAATATTGAAAAAGATACTAATGATAAGCATCTTGTAATCCAATTCACCATAGGAACAAAAGCCCTAATGTGTATCAACATTATTTTTCATGGAATTCTTTTATTTCTCTTTTACACATTACCTTTCTTCACTATGGACACGTATGGATGGGATTGATAGGCCTTTGGATCCATTCTTCAACTATGTAAGGTCCTATGTATTTTTGAATGATAACTTATTTCCAAAGTACTTCCTTTGAGATAAGTTTCCATAAACTCTTAGAAACCAAAGCCTTACCAAAGTGATGCATAATTTTTATTTCCCACCTACTACGTCCTTGGGTTTTTCTATATTTCACCTATTAACTCATGGAATGACTTTTATTTCTCTTTTACTAGCTCCTACAAATTTAATGTTTTTTCTTTCTTACTTTTTATTGTGTTCCTTTGGCTATATAATCCATTGAGTGATAATAAATTAGGATTGCCTCTAGAACAAATTTCACAACAATTAGTCTCTCTACTAATAATAGTTACCTATCCCATCATAGATTAATTATCTTCTCTACTTTTCTAATTTGTGAATTCTAGTCATTCTTCCCATTATCATTAGGATATAAGAAGAATCATACATACTTCAATCCTTATTGAGTATCAATATGTTGGAAGGGAAATATATAGAGAATAATCCTAAGCTAATCCCATTTCACACCATTAAAGGATATGGAATATGTAAGCCTAACTTGACATTCTTTCATTCCATTAAAGGATATAGAAGACCTGCATCATACACATTATGATAAATAGGTATAACACTTCCTCTAATATGTTTGCTTCCCCATTATCATTAGGATTTAAGAAGAATCATACATACTTCAATCCTTCTTGAATATGAATACGTTGGAAGGGAAATATCTAGAGAATAATCTAAAGCTAATCCCATTTCACACTATTAAAGGATATGGAAGATATAAGCCTAACCTCACATTCTTTCATTCCATTAAAGGATATAGAAGACCTGCATCATACATGTTATTCTAAATAGGTCTAACACTTTCTATAATACATTTGCCTCTCTCTAGGAGCCAACACAAAACAAGGGAAAATCATCTAGAAAAAGAGAAACAAATCTTCTTAACTTGATTCCCTCAAGTATCCCAATCCTCTTTGACTTCATATCTTCTCTATTTAAACCCTAAATTATAATTAGAAAGAGTAATGGGATAAAGGATAACCTCGTTTCATCCCTTTAGAGGGTTTGAATAAATTGGATGTTGAACCAAACATTAATATTGAAAAGGATACTAATGATAGGCATCTTGTAATCCAATTCACCACAGGAACACAAAATCTAATGTGTATCAACATTAATCATAAGTACAACCAGTTTTCTCTATCATAAGCCTTGGATAAGCCTAACTTTAGGAATAATGCATTTAATTTATTAGTGTTAATGGAGTAGAGTCCTTCATGTGCCACCCCAATGGGATCATGGATTTGAATTCCTTGAAGAACACTAAATTGTTATTTGGAAATGGTCTTTGATTGTTGGTTACGAAGAATCTTTTTTAGTGGTTTGATTTGTTCTAAGCCCCCCCCCCCCTTTTAGTGATTCGTCTTTGATTGTTGGTCTCTTATTCGAACGGAAAGATTATTGACTACTCGATCGATTGATATAGATATTTTGTTGATCACTCGACCCACTGTTTCTAGATGTAGGTCGATCACCCGATCAACTGATTTCAAGACAGGTGTGATGAACCATTAGAACTTGGTGTTCCAACACCCCCCATCAACATACGACTATGGAGATTTAAGAGATGAAATTGCATCAGTAGCGACCCCCCCCATAATTGCAGCTTCCTGAAGGCCAAACATCATATGAAGCTTGATAAACTTAGATTCAGACAATGACTTAGTAAAGATATCAACTACCTAATCATTTATTCTGCAATAGACAAAAGATAAATCATTCTCATGAATCAAGTGTCTCAAATAATGAGCATGGAGCTCAACCTGCTTCATCTTACTATGTGCAATAGGTTTGTTAACAACTTGAATGGCACTTTGATTGTCACAGTAGATTGTAGTCGAGGTATGAAAATGAAAGCCAAGTTCTTTCAGAAGTTGACGATCCACACTGCCTATGTACTTGCATGAATGTTTCCATGATATTATTCTTCTGTACTCAACAACGAGACTACCTTCTATTTTTTGCATGACCAAACTAACGGTCAAGTGTTAGAGAAAAAGAAATAGCCAAAAGTGGACTTCCGATCATCATTGTCGCTTGCCTAGTCAGAGTTTGGTGAACTCGACCAACAAATTTAAACTTCGACAATATTTGATACTAAAATGAGTGGTACCTTTGAGATAGTGAACAATCCTTTTGATTTCTTCAGTGGCTTCAATGGAATCCTACATAAAATGAGAAACCACACTAACAACAAAGGAATGTTATAGGTCGACTATGAGTGAGACAAATTAGTCTACCGATTAGTTATCTATAGAGTGTAGCATCGACTTTGCGAGTTTGACAGATTTTCTTCGGATTAATGCCAAACTGAAAAGGAGTATCACAGGGATTATAGTTCTCCATATTAAAATGTGTCAAAAGATCCATTAGATATTTATATTGGAAAATGAAAAAAACATCATATAGTGGTAATAATTGAAGACCAAAAAAATAATGTAGAATACCAAGATCTGTCATGTCAAAGGATACATAAAGTTTCTTCTTCAATCTAATAATGAGATCATTTTTATTTCCATTTATGACAAGATCATGAACATGTACAACAATAATCAAAGCATTTCCATGAGTATGGAGTACATATAAGCTGTGATAAAATTGACAACGTTTGAGATCAAGTCTAAAAAATAAATTGTCGATTTTATCATACCAGGCTTTGGGAGCCTTATTTCAAACCGAAGATAGACTTATGAAGTTGATAAATTGGGTTAGAGTATATCACAAAATCAAAGGTTGTTCCAAGAAAATTTCTTGAAATAGTTTTCCATGAAGAAAAACACCCTTCACATTATTGGGGACTCCCTAAACCCTCACGTAGGTAGAATAATATTTTTTCTATGTAATAAAGGTCGAAATTAGTTAAAAACACATTTATAATAATGTGAAAAATTCAATGTAAGAATATTTAATAAAATCTTCCACTTTGTTGACGGGCGAAATTGACCGTCCGTCAATTGGAAGAACGAGTCTGGTCTGGGGTTGTCTAAGTAACCCAAGCCATTTGGTGTAACTCGTTCTCACAAGTTTAATGGCTCCGTTAGCGAATCTAAAATCCTAAAAAGAAAATGAAAAGAAAGGAATAACTAATTAATGTTAATAACTATATATATATATATATATATATATATATATATATATATATATATATATATATAACTATTTTAAATGTGTTTAGGTAGAACAAAAAAACATAAAAATCCCATTTATGAACATCATTTACAGGTTGTGAGCTTTAGTGAAAACTTACGAAATCAATGTGAAAATAATTGCTTTTGAGAAACAGATAAAGAAAACAAAAAAACATTTTAAATGTGTTTAGGTAGAACAAAAAAACATAAAAATCCCATTTATGAACATCATTTACAGGTTGTGAGCTTTAGTGAAAACTTACGAAATCAATGTGAAAATAATTGCTTTTGAGAAACAGATAAAGAAAACACATTCAAATATTTTTTGTTTTTTCTATAATAATCTAACAAATAATGAATTAACTAGACTATGAAACACAGATGTATAGATAGTCAAAAGATGATCTAAACCTTTTGGTTTCACTATGCATAATTGACAGAAATTAGAAACATAAAGAAGCTAACCTGATGTTAGTTTGTGAAATGTATCTGGGATTCTGTGTGAATAAGAAGCATCCAACCACTGCGCCTATGAGATAAATATGTAATAGACTTATAGTGCAAATGTTCTGAATAAATTCATAACCTGTCATGGTAACTGAAATGTAATAACAGAATAGGTAATACAAATAAACCCTGTGATCTTATGATCGCAAGTGATTACAGTAAGATAAATCTGAGTGTAACACACTGAATTTCATTATTCAACTAAAAATCAAAGATAAATCATGTCATTCAAATTAAAGAGACGATCACAGTGTCAATATCTAGAGCAACAATTATGGACAATATTTATAACATGAGTATCTCAAACATAATAGATAACTGAGTCTAAAGCTACAAGACCTACTAATATACCAGGATTAACAAAAAATCAATGAAAACACCATTCACAAAAGGCTAAAGCCAAAATGCTTATGCACTGTTTCATTTAGTCTTGGAATCATTCGTCTATCTTCTGCTCTAAGCCAAGATGCCTGTCAATTACAAAATGCATGGTTTTTAAAGTGTCTTTGGGAAATCTGATCTCCCTATCTCCGAGGATAAGATTAGATCTCATAAGATCAAAACATTACAAATATGGGGGTCTACAACCACCCATGATCAAATTGTATCTTTAAAAATTTATGAAAGTTTTCCCTATTTACAAAATAAACAAAAGGAGATAACTAATCAACTAGATCGAGCATGTTCCATCCCACAAGATCAACGTCAGATATACTATGTCCTGAAAAAATAAAATGAGAACAAGTTAAATATTTTATTAACAAATAATTACTAAATTTTATATGAAAATGACTTGGCCACATAATCTCTTGATTTTGTAGCTAGTCTTATATTGGTAAAATAAATCCAAGTTGAACCGATTTGATTTAAAAAAAAACAACATGATTGTAATAAGAATCGTCTTACCATTTAACTCGTAACTAAAAAGGATTAAGATATCCTAGAATTTATTATGGCCTTCACACTGTCTGCATTCTTTATAACAATGTTGCCTTTCTTTTTGAGATGCTTGGTTTGTCTCTGTTCATTTTCCTTGAGGTCATGGTTTTCTCTTATGAGCATTCATTGTGGTTTGTGAGAGCTTTAATCATTGCTTGTAGAATGAGAATGTCCTTATAGTACTGTTCAATCCAATGCAAACAGACTTCACAATGAACATAAGGAGTAACCTGTCGATGGAGCATATAGTTGGATGTAAGAAGATCAACATTACTTGTTTCTGGCTCTTGATCGAGCTTTATACCAGTAAACCCCTTGCTACCCTCGAGACATGGTGGGAGATTGTTAACATAGTCAAATGGTTTATTAGTATCCAATTATGACAGTCGAGATCTTCTTTTGCGAGAAAATTGTCAATTTCGAGATTTTAATCCTCATGGATCTCGATCGGGTTGATCGAGCTCACATGAGGCTTAGATCGATTACACAGACTTCTCAAAATGAGTCGACTGGACCTCTTATTTCGAAACCCTACCATTGCATGATTTTGTTTGCGAGACTTGTCAATACAGGGTTTCGTATTAGCATTAGGGTTAACAAATAAGTCATGCATAGCGGTATCAATTAACTTAGGATTGAACTTTTGTTGTTCAAGTGAAGAGTGACCAGTTGTTGCCTCGTCATGAGGGTTTGTCTTCAAAGGATTTGGTTGTCACTTGAGAAATCGAAATATTTCTCTATCATAGGCTTATTCAACACGGGTTTCTGTAAGAAGGGATAATAAAACCATTTCGAGCTAAGAACCCATACCAATCATCACCCAAGGTTTTCAAACGATGAACCAATAGTATTTCAATTAAACCATGGTGAAAGAGGCTAGAGTCGAGGCTCTGCTTCTTGTATCTTTTCGACATTTTGTACAGACTTCTTAGAAAATAAAACAACACATTTAAATGGAAGCCTATAAAATGCATAAGTAATCACACATGGTAAATAAAAACCAAGCCATAACGACCCTCACAGGTAATAAATTGTTTAATATTGATAACATATCATGCCACGTAACCTTAAGCAAGGAAACAAGAATACCTTTCTCACAACAATCAATCTTTCTGGAGCTCACGAAAAGACTCCAGGGCACTTCGTCAATCTTCGAGTTCTTAAACCACTTCTGACCGGAGAGAGGAAGCTCCATTGCTTCATTCAAAAACTCTTCAGTCACCTTCAAATGAGTATCACCAACCTTCGCTCGGTATCCATCAAACGTTTGGCCAAATTCTTTGGCCATGTGAAGGTTATACCCTTTGAACTTCTTAATGAAAATATCCCAACCCTGGCCTTTCAAATCTTTGACTGCATCATCATGGGACAACAACGTTTGAGATACATTCGACTCTATTCGGACTACAGGAGCCATTAAGGGTCTGACCAGACTGTAACAAGGGTGACTCACACTACTGTGAATTTAGATGTCAGAGGTAATAGGGATAAGTTTGAGCAGATACAATGGAAACAAAACAAGTAGAACACCTGGGCGATCACAACAACACACATGAAGGTCTTGGTTATGGATTTTGAACACTCCAAGTAATGAAAGCCCTGAGTACATAACACTACACAAACCCTTAACTCGTAATGAAAAGACTGTTAATTCATTCTGCCAGCCAAACTAAAGTACAGGATATGGTTTTGGTGCGTTTAATTCCTACTTCATGTAATGGATATAGCCGATTTGCAAAGAATTGGAATCAAAATGTGAATCAATATTTGGCATTATAGTTGATTAACAAAGGATTCAAATAAATAAGCTTATAGTCCAAATGCAAATCAACATGGAAATTATATCGATATTCGATAAACTCAAAAGAAAAATTATTCAAGTAAGAAATATGAAGTAATCACCATGAACCTTTAAAAACCAGGATATAATACGAAATTAAGTTTCCATGCTTGATTCATGCTTTCAATCATGAATCAAGCATGAAAACGCAAAATAAAAATAAAACAAGAATAATCAAACGTCTTTTAATAATCTAATAATCACCCCCAAATAGTAATATTTACAGGATGAGGTGAAGGCAACTATAAGAAGTGTCGTTTGTCGTTCAAACTAGCAAAAATAAGTAGGGATGCCAACAATGGCGACTAACTGGGAGAAGTAGTTATCTCTGCATCACTAATGAGTTCGTGTTAGGACTGATTAGAATGATTAAATATTAAATAACCGTTAAAAGTAAATCAAGCATCCCAATCAAATTCTGAAAACATCACACAGTCCAGCTTCAGAGGTCTCTATGTTCAAATGAAATTTGGTGACAAATTTTAATTAGGAGATCAACGATATTCAAGTCAATGGCTCTGATACCGTTGACAGGGCCGCTGCTGCTAGCAGGCATCCATAGCCTTGGCAGGGATGTCAATTAATCCACTCTGAAGCTTCTACCCTATCCACGAATTGTTAATTCAAAATGAAGGGCACTTACGATTAATATCAAAATTTATACTTGGTAATTTTCTTGAACCCGGCATTGCTTTGCTACCAACAGGCCTGTTCAGTGCCCCGACGAAGTTGTCTTGGCATCATGCATGCATTTACCCGCTGCGAGCAGACCTGTTCAGTATCTCGGCGGGTTTACAGACACTTCCCACAAATCTCTAGATACAATTTGATAAATTTAATGATCTTCAGAAGAGAGGGGTGATGCTAAAAATTTCGGTTTTCATAACACTTGATATTTTCCAGCCTTGATTTTTTGCTCGATAACCTTCATCATGATCTGAAATTAGTTTTCTGATAAGAATAACTTTTCGAGGAACAAGAAAACATACTTGAGTTGTTTTGTTTAAAAATAGGACATCGTAAAGAGCTTTAATGATGATCGTGTCTGCTCATGATTATAAAGTGAAACCATGAAACCTACTTCGAACATAAAGTTTCCTTAGCTAGTCTGCATTTCAACAATTTACAACATTTATGCTCTGAAAAGACCTTGACTGTTGCTTCATAATGAGGCATTCTGGTTTCCCTTCATGAACTAAAAGGTGACACAGACATAAGTTTATTCAGAAAGCAGGGAAAACAAGCAAAATGAAAAGAGCCAAAATCCAATAAACAAAAGAAAAATTAAAAAGAAATATATACAGAGGTGAATCTGGAACCATCAGGAAAAATACCTTTTTAGAGCTTGGCCATTTACCGGGAAGGTGTTTGGCTGTCCCTCCAAATTGTGTATAGACGAAAAGAGCTAAGACCTAGTTTTTCAACGATTACGAGATGTCCCAACCACAGGTTTTGGAACTTGTTGTGTTCCCCTTTCCCCTCGTGAGGTTTATCCCATTTGAGAACCAAATCTCCTACCTCAAAGTTTCTATTTGAAGAAGAATTTGAATCAAACCAACTTTTCACAATCTGTTGATGTTGATCCAACTTTTTCTTTGCTTGTGTTCTTACTTCCTCTAGTTTTAATAAGGCATTTATCTGACTTTCTAGAGGCGAGCAGACATCTTCTTGAAACTTTGGGTGTTACTCTGTCAGCCCATAGTGCATTAAACAAAGTGTTGCGTTAGTTTCTGTGGTTTTAAGAGATTGTCCTCTTAATGATCTTGATCAAATTTTTGTTTGTTGATTTTGTTAGGCCATTTCCTTGTGGGTAGTAGCTGGCATAATATTTCAACTTAATCTCTTTTTCTAAGGTGAATACACTCATATCGAGGGATGAGAAATAAGATGCGTTATCAAAGACTAAAAATTCGAGGATACCGAATCTAGTAATGATATTTGAGTTAAGGAAAGATACAACCAGATTAGTGTTTACCACTTTCAAAGGTGTAACCTCGGACCATCTGGTAAAATAATCCATTGTTGTAATGATATATTTATGCTGCTGTGAAGAAGTAGGGTTAATTGGCCCTATGATGTCAAGGCCTCACTGCTGAAAAGGTGAATCCACAGTAACACGTTGCAAAGGGAATGTTTCCTTTTTCACTCGTCTGGAAGCCTTTTGGTAGATTATGCATTTACGACATAATGCATGGGCACCTTTAAATAACATGGGCTAATAGTACCCAGCTCTTAACACTTTGTGAGCAATGGTGTCTCCACCAAAGTGTCCACCAGCTTCACTTGCATGTAGTTCAGATAATACTTTTTCTGATTCTTCTTTTTCTAAACAATGCATAAGAACACCGTCGAAATTATTTCGAAACAATACATCATTTATGAACTAGAAAGATGAAGATTTTAACCTGAGCGCTCTTCTGTTTGTAGGATAAAGATAGCAAGGAGAAGATCCATGTGTCCAAT
>ML820354.1:62528-77101 GCA_009831015.1 Picea engelmannii
ATATGGGTTTCGGTGTTGCGGCACCCGGGAAATCGAAGGGTATGAACCCTCGTCTTTATACATCACGAAATCCTGGTAGGTGAAATCCCAGAGCGGCTTGGTGTGAATAGGATTTCGGGTTTTGGGGTGTCGAAGGACTCGACTCCCTTGCATTTCGAACTCCCGGTTTTCGAAGTCCCAAAATGTTAAAGGCGCCTCTTGACTTAGCCCAGGGTCACAACCGATGGACACATGGAAGTAAATCCTATACTTGGTGCGTGAATTTCACATGAAAAATTTTCAACAAAATAATCAGTGAATTGGTTTGGTGAAGGTCCTGATTGGAAGACCTAGCCTACGCTAGAACCTCGTAGGAATTCAGGAACTCTATCCCTCGATAATGAAGAAGAAAGAAAAAGACGAAAAATCTTAGCTCCTGTAGTGGGTGTGTTACAAATTGGTATCAAAGCATGGTTGCAACATTTGGCCTGCTTGGGTTCATGAACGGGGTGTGCTATGAAAAATATGAATTATGTACTGGTTATAAATGAATATAAATATTGACTAACAACCAACATTTTTCTTTTGCACACAAGTGGAAGATCAACCGCGGGAAATTACAGACGTATATAATGGTGACTTACCATGAAGTGGGGGAGGGCTCCCACAATAGAGACGAAGAGTCTGACAAAAGGAGGGCGATAGGGACCCCTCTAGATCTAGCCGAGATCGTGAGGAGCCTCATGGTCGAATTGCAGAGCTGCAAGGCTGACAATGAGAGGATGATAAAAGAGCAAGAGAAACAAATGGAAATTAATGCAGTTTTACTGTAGAGCTTATCCGACATACAAAGACATTTGCAACATGAACCTGAGATACAGAAACATGGTCATGTCAGTGGCCAAACTGAGAGGAGCACCTCGAGAAAGGTCCACCCCATATTGCTTATCACATATTATAATATCATATGGTAACATCCCATTGAACAATTCACTTATTTACATTGCTTAGAGTATCTGCTAACACCCCATCAAACATTTCAGTTATTTATTTATCAAGCTTTACTACACATTGAACCATTTACCTTTTTTCTTATTTTTACAAAGTTTTGTGTTAAGTGCTTTTATTGTAGATACTTTGCATTGTTTTCCACATAACTTTTACTTCACATTGAACATTTTTTTTGTTTTTCTTATTATTACAAAGTTCTATATTAATTTTTTTTACTATAGCATAAACAATAATGCTATTTTTTTTTATTATACAAATTATTTTTTAACAAAGACAATGCATTATCTATACTTCTAGTTATAATAAGTTTCATTGTTCAACATATGTTTTACACTCAACAATATATATCTAACCATCAATAAGGGCTGCATTATAGTTGACACCCCTATAATTATTGATGATGATGATTATCGTGAAACATGAACAATATGCTAATAAATAGGTTAGTTTCATAATCTTAAAAGAAATTATTTTTTTGGGGGGGGGTTTGTTATTTAAATGAGAAAAATTAACACAGGAAACTACAACTTTAGAAAATTTGAATTCAAATAATTTGGCATGGACTCATAAGGGATGGAGAAAGAGGTGTTGCTCCATGATGACACATAGTTTATAGATTTGTCATAAGTAGTATAAGAACTATTGGACAAGATCTCTTACCATGTTTTTACTTTAGTATGGTTGTCTTATAGTTTTGGGATTAAACCTAAATTTTATATAGTTTTGAGATTAACCTAAATTTCTTTAAACCAACCAAATGCTAATCACATTAAAAAAAATTAAACATGTCAAATTTTATAATATATATTTTAATTTATATAATATTTATTATATTGCATAATATATTACCAAAATTAATATAAAAAGAAGTAAAAAAAATATTAAACATTTCAAATTTTATAATATATATTTTAATTTATATAATATTTATTACATTACAAATTAATATGTATACAACACAAAACATCTTCAACTTTTTATAAAGCTAAAGCTGAAAATTATTATTTGTCTTATCATGTTATATCTTTTTATATTTCTTTATTTTAATTATGAAATGGATAAAATTAATACAACAACTGTATTGCTAGACTGGTGAATAGGGTCATTTCAAACGACATTAATAAAAATAAGCATCTACCATTTAATCTATGTGATGGGATTACCTAATATGCTTCTTGGGATTGGCCAGTCCGGAACCAAGCAACCAAAAAGAGCCGTAAATATAGACGAGGCCCTCAAGCAAGGCATTTGATCAATCCTTCAGTTTACTAGTACCTCCGTGTCACTGATTATAGTTTTCAGTTTTGCTTTGACGTCTATTTATTAATTAGTAGTCATTTATAATATAATTTATATATAAAGTATACTATTTTCTATGCGATCAGCTATCACAAAATTTTCGAGGATCTCTGATCAAATTTGAGAGAATATGTGAATGATTGAAAAGCCGAATAAAATAAATTTTCCATAATCTCTAATCAAATTTGACAAAATAAATAAATGATTAAAAAACATAATAAAATAGAACAGTGTAAAACTTGCCATGTACTTTTTATATGTCAAAAGGTTGAACATATTACGTCATTGCTTTTGCTAAGATACGAAGATCCATATTTGGATGATGTCAGATATGTTGATTTAACTTTTAATAATTATAATGTAGACAAAGAATACTTATATAACCAATTAAAATTGTTTATATAAATATATGAATTTTAATATTATTTATTTAGTATTAAATAAAAAAATAATTTAAAAATAAATGATATTTATAACAAATTTTATTGATATAATTAATTTCAAATTAATAAGGATTATAATGCCATGCATCCTTTGTTTATTTCAAATGATTCATTAATTATGTAATTTTTAAAATCATTTTATTCATTTATGCTTCTCAACGCGACATATGATCCAAAATTATACTGAATGCATTAAATTAGAATCATCAAATAATCGATACGATACTATCAACTTAAGAATATTCTACTTATTACAAGGGTTCAAATGTATTACAATGAAATAAAAAATCACAAATTATTTATGTGAAATTTAATTGGGAAAGAAGTTTAAAATTTTTAAAAATATTTATTAAAAACGTTATAATATTTTATTATAGTTTAATTTATTATTTTATATATATATGAGAGTGTAAATTATGAATATGGGTATCGTAACAATTAGTCACTTAAATAAATATAAATGAAATAAAATTAAAAGTTAAGAAAATACATTTAAAAAAAATTAGTCACTTAAATGGATATAAATGAAATTAAATCTTAAGAAAATATATTATTTTTTGGTTTTAAAAAAATTAATTACTTAAATGAATATAAATGAAATTAAATGTTAAGAAAATATATTATTTTTGGAATTGGAAAACAGTTAAAAAAATTAGTCACTTAAATGAATATAAATGAAATTAAATTAAATGTTAAGAAAATATATTATATTTTGGATTGTAAAAAAAATTCAATCAGTTAACAATATGTGGGATTTATTTATTAGGCAATATTATTCCATGTAAGTTTATGTTAGGGGTTTAATAACAATATATTTCGTAGTATATAGATCAAGGTGTATGGGATTGAATTAGGTAGGGGTTGAGAGGTGATGTTATAATTACCTATCTAAATTAAAATAAGGAGGAAAATAAATGTTTTACATCAATTTGTTGAAACTTCATATTGGGTTTATAAGATTTATTTCATATTTTTTTGTAGTGATAGAATTTTAAAAAGGTATTTAAAAAAGTATATATACTTATTATATTTATTTATATGGGGATTTTAATTGGAAGAGTATATTGGGAGAAGAGATTAAAAAAAATGTATTTAGGATCTAGTAAGATGATGAGTATTCTTTATTATCCTATGAAGGCAAGTGCTATGTCATAGGTTCACTAAACAAATCTCTTATCGTTAATTATATTGGATGAAAGTTTATATTCAACTACGAGGAATGTGAGTAACACATTCAATGGTTGTATTATGGAAGTAAGTATAGTAGTATTTTATGTGATATTTTTATATTTAATTATATTCATTTTCTAACAATAAGAGGTTGAGATTATTTATGTATGAATATTCTATAGGGACCTATAAAGAGAGAAAAACAAAGTTCAAATATACTAAAAAAAAATAGAGAAAATAATCTGCTACCATGGATATTTCACTAGAACAATTCCATAGATGTTACAAAATTTTGCAAATTTTTTGTTATGCAACACTTTTATTAATATTTATATTTAATGGTACTATATTAGTGCACAAAATATTGAAATAACTTGAGGTTGAAAATAAAATAAAGATAAAAAAAATACCATGCCATTTACATAATGAACACAAGTTGCACCTTGGGAAACCCAATATGGAAAAACCTAGCTAAAAGCTGAGGATTATTCCTTTTTCTTTTGTTCTCGGATATAGAATGAAAATACAAAGAAAGGATAAATCACTATGGATTTTCCATATACATTGTGGCATATAAAAATGAAACCCCTTCCTTTAGTAGCAACCCAATATTTTTTTTAATAATCATATAGGTTTAGGATTAGGGTTAGTTTTTTTTATTCATCAAGAAAAATTAATTTATAGGAGACATAGCTTAGCATATTTTTTTACTATAGCAGGATCACCAAAAGTGACCCTGTCAAGTCCACCACCATAGAACTCAACAGTTACACCTACTTGTTCAACACTATACTTTGATTCTACCCTCCTAAAAGGAACATCGACTTTCACAATTCCTTCTTTGTCTACCAGAACTATTGGAAATGTTTCGAAAAAGGTAGGCATACGACGTACAAAAAGCTCATTTCCCTCCTTATCTTCGAAGATAGGGTGTCCTAACCAACCAACAGCTATTCCATCTCCATTGTCCATGGCACCTACTCTGAATAACCCTCCTTAGCTCCAATTTTCTATGAATTAGCTCCAATTTTCTCAATAAGAACATACCAAAATAGATGAAAAATTATATAATAATTCATTTTGGATAAAAAAAATATTCAATTAATTTACTATATTAGATAAAAATTCTTTTACCATTTAATTTAATTAAGTGTAATATTTTTTATATAAAACAATTTTATATTAATTAGTTTTTTTCTAACCATTATATTTTATATTGTTGAAATAAATTACATATAGTTTAGTATATTATATTATATGATGACTCTTCTATTGTTGAAAAAAAATGTAATAGTGTTTGTCTGGAACATTTTTTTATCTAATTATAATTAGTTTTTTTCCAAACATTATATTGTTGATATGAATGGCACATTAACATTAAAGAGGGTTCTAAAGAAAAACACACATTTCCTACATTTAAGGAATTGCAAAAGACACATTTCCTACATTTAAGGAATTGCAAAAGGCACATGTCCTGCGTCAAGGACTTGCAAAATTGCTTATATTTTTCAAATATATAAGTATACAATAACCATATTGAAAAATGTATAATAAATTTGTATATTATGCTAAATGTGTTTCTAACTAAGGAGAGGTTAAATTAATATTGTTTTGTGGATTTCATTATCCATAAATGATTATGGAATATTTACGTCATTCAAATGTCCTATGTTTAAGTAGAATATGATATGGAATATTGACATCATTTAAATGTTTTATGACTAAGTAGAATATGATTTTGAATTCATTATTAAATTTAAGAGATTAGAATATGATATGGAATATTGACATCATTTAAATGTTTTATGACTAAGTAGAATATGATTTTGAATTCATTATTAAACTTAAGAGATTATGTATAAGTGAATGGTTTTCCTTGCATACATTAAACATTACAATATTTATTATTATATTAAAAAATCAATGTAAAAATGAAAATTGTATTTAGGTCATTAATAATTAAGAAAAGTTCGAAATTAAATTTTTATGTAGATGTAATTTATAATTTGTTTTTCAAAAATATGTTTTTAGTGAATTATAGTTATTCTAAACATATACCCATTTGAAATCAAAATAAATTAGTTCATCTTCCCTTAGATAGAAGAAAAATATAACAAAATAATATTGTATAACTTTTCAAATTTAACAGTTTGTATTAACAATTTATAATGATGGAGTATTGAAAGATTTCCACACCTCTTTTAAAATGTTTATTTTTTAAATTCTTCATATAGTCATGGCTCCTTTTTAAGTTTAATTATTGCATTGGATTTATTTTTATTTATTGTATTGGGAATTATAACTACAATGTATGATTGTTCATATGGTCTCCATTTTTACAATGATAGATGATATAAATGATGATAGCATAATTATTGTGTATTTTTAAGGATGATATAGGGGATGAGAAACATTTTACTACTACACTTCTTTCATTTCATCACATCATTAATTCGTAAAGAGAAAAAAGGGTTTATATGAACATTTTTGGTGAGGAAGAGTATAATGAGTTTTTGAATGTCTCTTTTCTATAATATTAAATTTCTAAATTAAATAATATCATGTTTGTTAGTGAGAGTTCAATTGGTATTTATAATAGACTTGGGGCACACAATGTGAATATGAAAAGTGGAAATGAAATTGTACGTGATGCACAATTTCCCAACCAAATGTTACAAGATAATTTTGAGAGGGAATACATTTAAATGTAGTTGAAAAACACGAAGAATATATGAATACATGCATTGGAAACCATGCTAGAGAACCTACGAATTTAACATGGGCTAAAAAAACACCCCTTTTTATAATGGCTAGTAAAGACAAGTGCCCTAAGTTGAGTAACTTAGTATTGTTTTAATGAATTATAATATGAAAGAAACATATGTATGGTTAGAAAACAACTTTACATTTTTGTTAAGGTATAAAAGGTGATGTGTACTATAATATAGTGTGCATTAAAAGTTATTTAATCTTATAGACTTGTTAATCGCTAGTTATTTTGGATCAGTTTGTTGTAGGATAAATTGTTTCCATTAGACAATGTACTTTTTGATACATGTAAAGATGCTAGAAAAGTGTTGTTTGATTTGGATATTAACTACAAATTATAAAAATATTGTATCTTATACAAAGGATGACATAAATATAATTATGTGTGTCCAAAATGCAAAACAAGTGCCTCCCTCTCTAATGTAAAAGGGAAAAAAATATCACAAAATGTATTACTTCACTTACCCATAATTTCAAGATTGTAGTCCACATGTTTCATTGTAAATATTTAGCTAAATATATGTATTGGAATGCCAAAAATAGGAGTGGGAATGACGTATTGCGTATTCCTGAATATTCTAAGGAAATGGAGAACATAGAGAATATGTGGCCTGAGAGGTTTATATGTGAACGATGAAGTATAAGTCTTGGATTAGTGATGGATGGAGTGGGTACATTATCTTTTGAGTCTATAAAATATACAATTTGACTCATTCTCCTAAAAATTTATAACATCCCTCCTTAGATGGATATGCAAAAAAAACGTTTGATGTTGTCTCTTATTTTGATAGGAAAGCATCAAGTTAGAGACATGGGCATTTATTTTAAGCCATTGATACAAGAGTTGTTTCTCCTATGTAATGTAATTCAGACGTATGCTATTTCATTACATATATGTGAAAGGTACTTTGCAATGTACGATGTGATTTGTTAGGAAATCCATGACTTTTCAAGGTTGGCAGTATGCTTAGGTATAACCTTTCTTTTAGAATAGAAAATCCATCATTTAATTGATTATAATTTAATGGGGTTTATAAAAGACTGATGCATCATATCTATTTTTATTACTTTGTGATTTACAAGGAAGGAAAAAAGGATATTGGTTGGTCCATGATGTGGTGAGGAAATGTGTTGAAGGTACTATTAAAGTTTGCGTGAGTGTTCTATGAAGGACATAGGTTATTCTAGTAGGAAAACCATAATTGTATTCAAATTAAGAGACCTTTTAATTAATATATGGAGGTAAGACGCCCTCCTCATATCATGGTGCCAATATATTAGTAAAAGAAGATTCAATATTGCATTTAATTGGTTTATGGGATCATCATACTCATATTTTAACCATCCCACCTTTATACTATGTTATTACCTTCATCCTTTTTTTCCACATATCCACTCCACCTTCCACTATGTTACCACTCTATCATTCTACCTTTACATCATGTCAAACTCTATCATTCTACCATTTTCTATATTTAATTGTCACCATCTTACCTTCCCACCTTGCAACACCCGAACATTTCCTTTCCATGTAGTGTGTGGAAATCTCATACCTTCATCCTATGCTCTGGTATTCCACACCTCCATGTCACCATTATCTTTGACTATGAACTTGCCATTAGTTCACAACTATTCATGCATTTAAGCCTCTATTGTCCTGTAATGAACCTCATGTATTTATAGCTTTTTATATTCAATTTAGCATCATTCAAGAAAGATTTCCATTATGATTTCCATGATGGTACTTTAGGTGTAATTAAAGGCCATTGAGAATATATCCACCGATAGTCAATACACTATTCAATTATTTTCATGGCGAAAAGGAGACACAAGCAAGATGACTCTTAAAAAAACCTCAAGCCATATTGGAGACATTGTCAACTCTTTGGCATAAGGGGATACATACTTCCACTAGATTGTGGCATATAAGTGGTATGCTAAGGAAGGGAAGAAAAAGGAAAGTAAGGTTTGGAAATTCAAGTTGGTGAAGGTAGGGTGTGTACCTGAAGAATTCAATTTCTAGGAACTGGTTTAGTGGTTTTCTAAGTGTTTTGACCCTTTAGTGGTTTTTTAAGATGATTTTGTGGGAAGGTTTAAGTAGATGGCTACTAGTACTAAGATTGATATAATAATTTTAGAATCTTGAACCCTCCTTATGGGAAAGGCAAAATACTTCCATGAATAACAATTCACCTATATTTGCTTGTTTGTCTTAAAGGGAAATTATTACTTGTTGTCGAGGTTTGCTTGTGATAGGTTAAATATTCCTAGCAAATTTTTTCCAAAAATAGCATGTGGTTTGTTTTATCCAATGGAAGAAAGAGGAAAGAGTTCATTCCTACTCCTTTTAAGTCTATGGGAGTTACCATAAGAAGCATGATTCATTTGGATAAAATGACACAGGGTCTTCAAGCACTTGAGCTAAATGAAATTGATGCTATACAAGGTTACAATCCTTGAGGGATTTTCAATGATCACATGGTCACAATTAAGACTAGAAAATATTTTTCCCAGCCTAACAATATAAATAAGGGAGGAGGTGATAATGAAGACACCTACATGGAGGTCAAAGAAGTGAGGTTCACTAAAGGGCTTGGATGTATCTTATTATGATCTACATAATTTATTAACTCGAATACAATAAACAATAAGAAGGAAATCCAGAGAAAGGGAGTGAAAAATCCAATTATTGAGGGTTCGCCTCCTTTGAAGTAGAGAGGAGGATTAGGAATGAGTGGTAGGGGTGGTTTTGTGGCATTTCCTTCTTGGGCTAATGCACATATGGAAAATGACATGGAAGTAGATGACCAAAAAGATGCATTTCCTTCTTGGGCTAATGCACATATGGAAAATGATATGTTGATTGAGAAGGATGATTGTTAATCTAGTATTCATACTCTTGAAGAATTTTTTTTTATTTACATCATGCCAAGTTTGATTCTCAACCTAGGAAACTCTCTATTAAGAATATTAAGGTCCAAAAAAAGAATATTCTAGAAAATAATAATACTATACTAAATATTAAAAGTCTAAGAATAAAAAAACAAAAAAAATACACAAGGCCATGTAAAGAAGATTCTAGAGAATAATAATACTATACTATATACTAAGAGTCTAGGAATAGAGAAAACAATAAAAATATATCATATTCTATAAAAGAAAAATGCATGAGAATGTATCATCTTAAGGAAAAAGGGTGGTAGAAGTGGAAGCAACATTAAATCCATTATTTTTTTACACAACTCTTAATTATTCAAGCGCGTGATGAGCCTTTGGAGGAAACGCCTTGAATAATTGTTAAATGTGAATATATGACAATCCTTGTAGCCAATGTCATTGGTTAAAAATTAGGTTTGTCCTAATTAATCTAATGGCTTAATCTTAATTGAAAATCATAACAACTTTTAATGAAATTAAAGTAGGTTGTTAAATATATTTTACTAATTATTTATGTTATAACTTATGGCTAAGAGTGAAAATTGCTTTTAATCCTAATGGCGTATTATAATAATTTTGATAAAACTGAAGTAGGTTGTTAAATAGATTTTATTATAATAACTTTTGATAAAACTGAAGTAGGTTGTTAAATAGATTTTATTAATTATTTTTGCTATAACTTCTTATGGATTTAACTATTTCCCAAAAAATTAAATACATTATACTAGTGGAAAGAGAGCTCTATAAAATATTAGATTTTACTAATTATTTTTTCTATTTAATTTTTCATGGACTTAACTAGTAGAAAGAGAGTTCTATAAAATATTTTTATTTGTAAAATTTTTATAAAATATCTTTTTAAGAAAAATAATGTTACACTAATACCAATTCTCATTTACTAATTTTTTTATAGGTAAATAATATGAATGGGTGTTTATAATGATGTTATACATTATATTCTATTAAAATTAAAAAAACTCCACTCCTATTAAAATGTTATTTTTAAGTAAGTAAATAAAATTTACATAAATAAAAATTATATATTATGAAAATTTATTGTATCTCCTACATTTTATTATTTTACACTTCATTAAAATTTGTCATGCATGTACTTTTAATTATTTTTGGAAGTTCTTTGTTTTTTCAATTTTATGTGGCACCTAACATGTCATGAAAAATACTCATAATTGTTTCTTGCTTTTTATTACACCCTTTCTCCCACCACTCAATCAGAAAAAAATTTATTGGACAATTCATTGAGCAAATTTGTTATAATTGTTGATCTATTGTCTTAATATACTCATATAGAGCTCAACATGTCACATGTGGCAATTAAATCCATGTGAAGATGATAATAATCATTCCATCCAATCATCCAAACTAAAATCAATTGACTTCATTTTTATTACTTATCTAAACGTTATTTTGAAAACAAATTAATAATTCAATAAATCAAAACAATATAAACAAATAAAATAATACTAAACAATTCAATAAACCCATTTAATTCAAAAATAATTTTAACATTTTTTTTAGAATATTTTATACATCATTTCAATTTTGTTATTAAAAATCATTTGTAAAATCAAATCTCTTATAAGCAAGACTGGAGTAACATATACCTTTCGTTATACATGAATTAATAATGACTAAATGGAAAAGGATGAATTACAATGCATTGTCATTCATCCTTTTCCATTTATCCATTCTCAATTCCTACATAACAATAGGTATATGCACTATGTAGCCTTTGTTTATGTTGTATTGACTCTCATATTTGGTAGTAGCTACGATGTGAGTTAATGGTCTGTGAATGTTTATTTTTTAAATCTTTGGAATTGGTTGGATGGAAATTGGTTTGATTTGAGTTCTCTACCTTCCTTGAAGGTACATGATCTTATCATTTGATAACATACAACATAAGGCTCTTTGTTTGAGATCGAATGCTTTTTTGTTTGAAGAGGGATATAATATAACCATGCTTTGCTGCTCCATGGTTGATTGCATTGATGCCCCCCCTATCTCTTTATTGTTATTTGTTTCGCAAGTCGTAGAATTACATCGGTATGATGGATTTTAATTATATGACGTCAGATGGTGGCTTACGACTTTATGCGTGTTTATCATATATGCTAATTTTCGTTAGAACTTATTTATCATATATGCTAATTTCCTTTATAACTTTTTTATCATATATGACAATTTCCTTTATAACTGAATAATTTTCTTTAGACAGATTTCTCTAGTTTCTTTGCCAACTTTGGTGAAATAATTTCGTTTGTTGTCGATGTCTTCACAAAAAGTATCAAAGCATTCTAAAAAAAATGATGTCCCTCATGCTTTGACATAATTTACATTAATAATTGTTCACTAAATTTACAAAATATCAATTTAATGTGTCGATTGTTGTTTATTGATAGATGATTTATAATGCTTCCATTTTCTATGTCAACAATTGTTTTAGGATTTAGTATTATCATGGTGGGTGAGAAAGAGGACCATTGTCATTTGGTTCTCCTATTTCCTATCTTGGGTTTACTCTCCCTTGCACAGTCCCATGGAAGTTATAACCCACGTTTCTCTTTCCCATCATTTGGCAACAACAACAACAACAACAAAAATCGGTTGATATACATGGGAGATGTTGGTTTTCCCATATGGATTTTCTAGATAAATCTCGTGTGATTTATGTGTGCATGTTACTATGTTCTTGTTATTATTATCTCTATCACATTTTATTTCCTAACAACAAATACAAAGTGATAAAGGATGAGATTTTGTATAGAAGGGTGCAATGAATGCTATCTAGTGAACATTGATGTGTAAAGTTGGCATTGAATGTACTATTGAGATTAAACACTAAAAATATGTTGGGGATATACTAGAACTATGGGAAATGGAAAATACTGAGCATTAACTTCTCGAAGAATCTACATTGCATTGAATGTGGGTAGTAAACTCATTATTGACATTGAAGATTGAATATTGTTGAAATACAATGAAGGTTAGTAAGTATGGCCAAGTGATTTTCCATGGACTATATCAAGTTAGCAAATCCACTCTAACTTAAATATTTAAGAATTTTGGAAATCTTAAAATTGTTTATTAATTAATAGTAGATTCAATGGAAAATAAGTTAACTTTGATCATTTTCAAATTATCTAGCATTTTTAAGAATGTAAACAATATAAAATTTGAAAATAAGGTAATTATATAGTAAATAGATTATGTTATTTAATGATTTTTTTTATAAATATTGTAAGATTTTTAATAGAATTTTGGATTTATAAATATAGATTAGCAATAAGATGTTACTCCAAAAAAAAATATTGGAATTTATTTAGCTTGTCTTCTAATTACCATATTCATAAATGTTCATAGAATTAATAAAAAATATTAAAACTAATGTGGAGAAATAGGTATGTTCATTCAAAACCATAATTGTAACATGAACCATTAACTATAATAATGAAACCTTCCTACATTTCATTCTTTGGGAAGGAGGTTGCCAACATCCGGCAACAATGTACAAGATATAAATTATTGTTATAATCCTCTTCAAATTCTAATAATTGAAATTATTCTTCATACCTTTAATTATCTCATTAAAGGTACCATATTTGTCAATAAAGTTGAATAACTATATAAAGGAAATTAAGCTTTCTTTTGAACATACTATTTTTTTCGGAGATATTTGTTCTAAATTTAGAAGAAAATTGTTAGATCTGCAGATTTGAGTGATTGTTTTTGTATAATCCAAGTGTCTAGAAGTTTTTCAGCATGCTGAATCCAAATATACATTCAAAACTGGATTTTAAACAACACAAAATTGTAATTTCGTATAGATTTATATCCCCTGATTTCTGGAAATTTTTTTTTTTTTAAGAATAACTAGACAAAGCTTTAATATATATATATATATATATATATATTTTTGCTAATGTTAAACTTTAAACTTATATTCCACTTTGAATTAAGCTTAGGTCAATAACTAAACTAATATGCGAGCGAAGACACTACATCCATAAAATCTGTTTCTAATACTTGACAATGACAGAGACCAGGCTTTGTTGACATATATTGTTGCGAAAAAGTCTCTTTGATATAATGTCGTCGTAATTATTTAAGCAAAAATATGTAATTATGAAAAAAATGTAGGATTCCTGACACGGATGAACAAAGGGATTTATGACCGTTTGGAGGCGCGGTTTCAGTCAAATCATGGTACAACTTTGACAGGGATGACTTGAGTGAAAGGGACATATGACCGTTTGGAGGTTGCAGTTAAATTAAATCATGGTACAACTTCTGGGAGAGTCGGATTTTCTGGTGATGAGGTGATCCAGATGTGCCAGAATGCAGGGTGAAAAAGCAGAGATGAAAACATAATTGGCATTCACTTTATTTTTGTTTTTTTAGATGTTAGTATGTCTATGCTTTCTGTGTCAATTTTTACCGTTTGGGAGCGTGGATGCAATGAAATCGCAGTACAATATTTTTGGGCTCAGATTTGATCATGATTACTACGAGATTTGATTATTATTATCATACGATTTTATTATCATGAAGTGTGCGAAAGGGAAAAGCAGAGAGCATCGTTGGCATTAAAATCATTCGATGTTTTGCACTCTTTTCTGATATATTAGAGCATTGGAATTCATTCTATTGGATGTTTTTCTCTTTTTCCAGAGATAGGAGGGTGCCCATGCTTGCTCTGTTTCGATTTTGTTCTCTGTTATGTTAGTTTTGATTTTCATGAGTTTTTCCTTTTTAGTTCATTCCTTCTCTTCTTATCTGGTTTGTGTGTAATATCTGGTTTGATTTCCTGGGAATATTTTGTGGGATTAGTTTTACGGGGAAGGATATTAGTCTTCATCTTCCCACTCTCCCTCGTAGATGCTTGAGGGAAGAGAGGCAAAACATAGCAGAGCAGGTATAAGCTTGGTTCCATGTTATCTGCAAAGT
>ML820355.1:16263-27060 GCA_009831015.1 Picea engelmannii
TATAACTAAATGACCATACGAGGCAACAAAGTTTAAGTTGTCATCACCATTTCCAAGAGAATAAAGCAAGAAAACACCATAACTATAGCTAGAAGCGTAATGGTAGGGACCCAAATTTGGAAACTCCTAAAACGTTGATACCTAGTGTTTGATATGTAAATTCGACCTCTCTTTCGTTTGCAAGTATGTTATTTATCACACAAGGACTTGTGTGAATTTGGCAGAATGCTATGAAATCAATTCAAGGACTTGCACCTCAAGGATGATGTCCATATTGATAATGCTTTTTATGAGGGAAAAGCCTCATGAACCAAGGGATCGCAAAGACAATAACGGTGAGCATCCATAATCCACAAAACACATAAGCTTCTCTAAACAATGTTAGTATCAAAGAAAGGAAAAATATTATCGTCTCAATTTGAAGACTTGCACCTCAAAACTCAATTCTAAACTATCCAAATTTTAGATAAAAATAATACTTCATAAACCACCTCTATTTCACAATTATTATCTATGTAAATTTATTCACAACAAACACATCCTATATACACAATATTCCCTAACTTTACCTCCTAAAATATTACCCTAAAAAGTAAACCATATTTTATCATATTTTACATAGAAAGTTGTAGTTGTTGCTTTTGTTTATAGTTCACCTAAACTCATTCAATACCTCCCATACATCCAATATCCTCATGTAACACTGGCATTTGTTCTTTCCTTTAGAATATCAATGTCAGGTTCTCCTGACTACCTGAAGTATGGAATGGGGTATAGTAGGAGGGGGACTTGAACTTCAACCCTATCTACTAGAATATGTTCACCCTAAGACCTTCAATATATGAATCAACTCTATGGAGAATTGTCTTGTGTCCTAGTATTGAGTGTGTTTCTCTTTACCATATCTTCTATGTTAGTGTTTGTCACCTCGAATCTATATTCCTCAGTACCTCATTTATGGAGGTGTTGATGAGTTTTTTTCAACCTCCAAGTGTCTTCTCTCCCGAATTGGGTAGGCATATGGATCTACTATTACAATTCCTCACTAGTTTCCATAAACATGAGTTACAAATCCATTTATCTTCTTAATAATTTTAAACAAGTTGCAATGCATAACATCAATTGACAAATATCACATAAAAAATAATTATAATAACAATCCATAAAAAATAATTAGAAAATGCAATTCCTCTTTTATATCATATTCTACTATATAGATAGATAGATAGGTAAATATAAACTAGCATGTTTGTTACTGTGTCAAGATACTAAACAATTCATCTTACATTAAAGCAATGTATACTTAAAATACAACCAACAACTCATATCTTCACATTTCACATTAAAAAAATGACAAAGTGTTCAACATACTTTGGTTTGTTGGCATATTCTAGTATCATACTTTGGTGTATGCTTCATAAAAAGACCTATTCATTCACAATTAAATATTTCAGTAGTGGAATTCAGTGCATATCCATGTATGCATGCTTCCCAACAAGGAGTGTTTCACTTTTATCCCCTTAACTCGCCTTCTAACATTACCTTAAAGAAGAATTGTGACCCTGTTGACGAGCGAAATTGACCGTCCGTCAACTAGGAGAGTGGAACTGGTTCGGGGTTGTCTGATAACCCAAGTCGTTTGGAATGAACCACCCTGGCGAGTTTAACGGCTCCGTTGGCCGCTCTAAGGTCTCCTAAGAAAACCAAAGAGGAATGATCTGAGCTAAGAAATCTAACTAAACTAAATAAAACAAACTATACTATAACTGAATGAAAGAATCTAACTAAAGTAAAGGAAACTAGAAACTAATAAAGCAAACTAAACTAACTGCACTAATCTAACTATGAACTACTAACTATTATATATACAAGATACTAACTATGATTATAATAACTCAAATCAACTATCTAATTATCAAGTTAATTACAGTTTATTCACAAATATACATAGCATACAATCTACAGATTTGAATAAAACCTGCGAAACCAATTTGCTTGCTGTCCCAAGACAGCGAAGATAACTCTTTTTGATTTTATGATTTATGAATAAAAAAGTAAACTAACTGAAATTAAACAATCTAATATAATTTACTGAAATTAAACGATCTAGTGTAAATCTAATTAAGATTATATCTATATTAAACTACTTAATGAAAACAGTAAACTAAATACTAATTGACCTGGAAACGCTCCAAGTCTGCCCTGTGTATGATTGCTTCTTAAGCTGGTTGGAGGAAGAAATTCACACCATTTAGCCCTTAAGCTTCTCGCAAAGGATCAGCTATGATGCTTCCTGAAGTATGTTATAGGACAAACAAGACATAAAAGAAATCATAATAGTCTTTAGATTATAAATTCCTGCAAAAGGGAAACCTATTATGCAGAAAATTCATATATAACAATTCAATTTAAGAAGAAGACAAAGCTATCATCCACAAACTGAATCAACAACTGTTATGTATTTTATCTATTTGGAAGAAACAAGATATAGAGGACAATAATAAGATTATATCACTTGAATTTGATTTAGATAACAAAGTAATACTAAACCATAAACGAAATGATATACAAAACATGGAACAAAGTGTCGATATATTGAAAAGCAAAAGTTATGACAAGACACCAGTTCTGCTCCAGTCTGAATCAAAATTCTATATCCTTGTTCTCCCACAACTGAGGATGATCGATTATTACAAAACCATAGGTTTATATAGGTTTCTCACAAGGTAAAACATCCTTGTGGATATTACCAAATAAGTTTACATATCCTGGGAGATATTCCCACAATCACCTAAACTAAGGAAATAAAATGCAAATAAAATCTGTAGATCATCCCTTAACTGCTCATGATATCTATTGCCAATTCGAATTTTCCTGCAATAGAACATAAAAATCAAGTTAGAAGGATGTTTTATTAGAAAAATAATAAAAAAATTGACTTTACAGACTTAGCTACAAAATCTTCTGATTCTGTAGCTAGTCAAAATAGCAAACAGGACTAGATATAATAAAATCAAATCCAAAACTAATTACTAATAATTTAACTATTCCTTAAATTAAACCAAATCAAAAGAATCCAATCGGGACAGGGCAATAATACTATGTTTTTGCAATTAACATAAAATTGAATCAAATCCTAACAAGACTGTTTCATAAATGCAATCAATGGTAAACCAAACCGTATTGAATACAAAAAATCATTATTGATTATCATATCGTTCAATCCCTTGCCAATATAGAAAACTGTAACAACTTCAAGCATAACTGTATCCATAGAATCCAACCATAGATTTTGTAAACAGTTCACAGATATAATCGTAATTATCATTGACCAATTATAGAAGATTGATATCATTCAACGAAATAACATCTTTTTGTATTCGGATGAAATCAAAATCCACGAATATTAACTCAAAAACATTCGTGTTTGATCACCATAGAGTCAACAGACAGAGGCGCGATAAAATCGATAGGATTCATTAAATTGGGCAGTAATCAATACGAATCTTTGCTGAGTTAATTATAGAAGTGAAATCGAAACCTTGGACAGAATCCAATTTGAGCAGTAATGAGAATCGAATGAGTTGCAATTGGTTATGTATCAACAAAGAGGTATTCGATTTGGTTAAAAGACAAATATAGCTAACCGATTCATCAGTCATTTTTACCCATAACTAATTCAAATCATACCATTGAAAATTGGACTACTAGCAACAGTCTATTTTTAAAATATAACAGCTTGTCTTCTTAACAGTGCATCGAACTAAAGTTGGACAATCATATCTATTCGATGATCCATTAAATTAAAACCAAATCCAATCGGATCTTAAACTATAACAAAAATAATTCATCAAAACCAAAATTATACACAGTGAAGCATGCTTATGTAACATAGCAGGGTGCAATATAAATGAGCGAAAATTATACCATCACAGATGTTGAGACTATGTCAAATTCGAATTGACAATTGCTGTAGCAGACTCGACATTTTTGAACAGGATTGACCCGGCAGTTCGTTGCTTCTTATCATTGGGTTGCACCTTTGCATTCTGACGAGTGAGTTTTTCCACTTGGTTTTCTAAATCGTGAATTTTGGATTGCAATTTAGGGACATCCAAGTAGTATCTCTCTAACCACAGCCCACACTAATCGCAAGGTGGAGAAACATTTTGAACAGAAGGGGGTTTTGATGATTCCCCGAGGGTTCCATGGGGTGGTTCAATACCAGGGAAGTCAGGGTTATCCCGCAGACAAGGAGGTAAGTTCTTAACGAAATCATAAGGAGGTTTTCCACACAAGCCCTCGGAGTAAGGATACTCCTCGGCGAGAAATCGTTCATTGTCTGAATCAGATTCCTCGCTGACCACGATAGGTTCTGATTTAGCAGGGGGCTTGGGTTTATTCCTTGCCATGCGAGAGATCAACCTTGCATTTTTCTTGCCTCTAGTATTAGCACCAGTCTTCGTCTAGCCTTTTTGGTTGTAGGTTTAGCAACTTCGGTCTGTTGAGTCACAACCATAGACGAATTCAAAGGTGAGTCGGGTTTAGGTTTGGGTAGAAAAACACTAAAAGGCACAGGGGTAAGTTTTCTCTCGGTCACCATGGGCTTGTCCACCTGTGGAGGACTCGATTCTCCAAAGCCATTACGGTTGAGAAAATCATGCCAAGAATCACGACGTAACCCCAATTCATAAACAAAAATCATTTTAATCAACCCCACATGGAATAGGCTGGTGTCAGCCTAGCTACGCTTGTACTTCTTAGCCATTTTGAACAAACTTCGGTGCAGATAGTGCGGCATACTAAGTTCTAAACCCATAAACACCATTAATAAATGTAGGTGAAACAAGAAAACGATTTCGTACCTGCCTTCACAAGTAACGAATTGCTTGATAATCATCAAGAGATCATACCAGTGGGGTTTCAACATCTTTGCAGGTAAACCTCTGTCGCAGGAGTTCACTGCCCGAGACTGGAACAACAATGTCCACGGGACATCGTCAACCTTGCAGCTTTTGGACCATTTTTGTCCCGAGACAGGCAGACTAGTTGCCAAGCTGAGGAATTGTTCAGTAATTTCAAGATGGACATCTCCAACTTTGGCTCGGCAACCATCAAATGACAATGCAAATTTCTGAGCTACAGCGAAGTTAAAACCATCGAACTTCCTTATAAACGGAAGCCACCCGAACTCTTCCAGGTCGCTATACGCGCCATCAAATGTCAACAGCGCTTGGCATCCGTTGGGCTCGGCCCTTACAACAGGAGCCATGGCTTATGTACATGGTAGGGTTTGAACTAAACGAACAATGCACAGAGTCAAAAAATGATAGGGTTTGATAGCTTCATCGCTCGAAGAGACCGGAATTAACTCCATGCGTGCGAAGGTGGTGAGATTACCACCGCCACGCATTGTATTAATGACCATGTACAGTGCTGTTATAATCATAATCACTTAAACCATACGTATTGGCCAGCAAATAGGTGAATCATCATATAAACGTGCCATTTATCCGAGTCAGAACCAACACCATATGTGATAATCATGCGCCAAGTGTTAAGTTTAATCAACATGAAATCCAACGATCTGTCGTGTCAATTCAATGTTTCAAACCAATGTTAATTAAATCATGTCAATACATAGTTTGAAACTATTGTTTGTTCCATGTGATATCAAACTCACAAAACAATGTATCGAGCAAGGTTTCAAACCATAAAATCGAAAATCAAAAAGGTAGATCAATGCGCTTTTTCAAAACTCAAACCATTGCCATTTTATATGAAGCCAAACTTATGATATTGCCAATGTGTTTTTAGCATAATCAAAGTGTAAAAACATTGCAACCAATGAGCATATGAAAATGATAAATTAAGAGTCCATAACAATAAGAGTCATATCATATATAAAACCAGAATCAATTATGACCCTTATGACATCAAACATAGCTCATAACCTAACATTTTCAATACTTTATCAATGAAATCAAGTTGCGTAATTAAAGTGAATGGATATGGTTTGAAGAAACTTTTGCAACGATGTGATAAACCAATGGTCAAGTTTCTTTCAGCAAATCAATCAAAGACGACGACAATCTAAGCAACGAATGAGGTGTTTTCACACTTTCAGTTGTGAAAACTAAATTGAAAACAAATTGTAATTGTCGCAAAAATGAAACAAATGTTTGGAAGCACAATGCGACGATACTTTGTCGTTAATGAGACAAGGGGTGTAGGCATCTTTTTATTAGGACAAAATAAAAAATGAATTGGCTGCCAACAGACCCCAAGATGAATGCTTAGCTAAAGGCATGTTTATGTCCCTGATTTTACAAGGGTGCTAGAAAATTCTATCATCAATCCATGCACTTTCCTATCAACATTTTATTATTAATCTTTACACTTTCCTATCTACATCTTCATTTTCCTATTTGAAGGGACTAGATCTAAAATTAACAATGTTATTTGTTTGTATGCCTTTGTATTAATATTTACGCTTTCCTATTTAGATGTTCTTTTTATCAATTTTCCTATTTGAAGGGATTTGATCCGAAATTAACAATGTTCTTTGTTTGTATGTATTTCTCTAAAATTGACGAATGTACCATAAATTTAGTTCATATGATATCTAAGATCAATGGTCACCAATTCATTTGTAACAACTAAGAAGAGTCTCTTTAGCATGTCCCTTTCTCTATTCCTCAGCTTTAGAAATATTGCTAGCATCTCCTCTATCATAAAAAAATATGGTTTCGTTTCCATTAGGAGACATGAGCTTCTTGAAGCCCTCTATAATTGACATAGAGTCTTATGGTGCACCCTTTTACCTAGACAGGTTTCCCTCCCACAAGATATATATCAGTAATTCATTTTATCCCTTGCTCCATCCCTTTATCATGTTCCTATACAATCCTCAATCCAAATTTCCCATAGCCCTTCCTCTCCATCCCTTTATCATGTTCTTATACAATCCTCAATCCAAATTTCCCATAGACCTACCTCATGTCATATATTTTCTATTGGAGACATAAAGAGAGTTGTTCACATGATCAATAACAATAGAGTTACATATGAGGAAGACCTACACATTGAGTTCCTCAAACATGGTATTCACTCTATCAACTCCAATATTGTCAATTTGTTTGATTTATTGCATTGTTTGATCAAGTTCTCCTTTCACATGGTTCCACCATATCATCCACCCCATTTTGAAATCAAGGTTTAGTTAATATCCTACAATTACATGACCATAATGATTGAACACGCTTAAATACCTATTATCAAATTTAGTTAAGATCCTGTGTGAATGGCATCATTAAAAAAAAAAAAAAAACCAATATTGGTCGCTTTAGCGACTAACCTATTCGTTGCTAGTATTGCCAATTGGTCGCAAACATCAACGTGTTAGTCACTAGAGAGACCAACGTGTTAGTCACTAGAGCGCCAAACGTGTTCGTCACTAGTATTGCCAATTGGTCGCAAACATCAATGTTAGTCGCTAGAGAGACCAACGTGTTAGTCGCTAGAGTGACCAACGTGTTAGTCGCTTGTATTTCCAAGAGAGTGAGAAAAATAGGTCACTTAGTCATTCTAGCGACTAAATGATCCTCCTTTTGACCTTTTTAACTAATGGTTTGGTCGCTCTAGCGACTAATACTCATCATTCTAGCGACTCATAGTGGTTTATTGACTAAGTTTGTCAGGGTTGTCTTGGTGACTCTTGCGACTAATATTAGTCGTTTGACCGACTAACATTCGTCGCTTCCCTATTGTGAATAGGATTCTTTTTCTGGTCGCTAGAATGGTGAAGATCCATGTGTGGCCACTAGACTGGCGAATGAATTCTGACGAAAAAAAAATCATCCTGGTCGCAAAAACGACTCTATGCCGACAAAAATTTGTCTCTACTTCGTCGCAAAAATGTTCAAATTTAAAAGTGAGAGAAGGCAATATCTTGTGGGACTTGCACAAACCTTCTACCTTCATGCTAAAAACAAATGAAACCATGTTTAGACAACATCACTGTATCTAATATTTAGTAGTCTCTTGTTACCTTTATGGAAATTAGACCAAATAAACCACAATTTAGAAGAGTCTTCACAATGAAATTTGTTCTTCATTGCACATGTCTACTTCAATTTTGGAATACCCACATGATTTATCTCCAACAAAGATCCCAAAATTATTGCCAAATCATCATAATGTTACTTCCTTTGTTATCTTCCATTTCTATTTCAACTAATAAGTTATTGGTTTTTCAGAACTTCATTTATTTTTGCATAACATTAGTCGTTATATATATATATATATATATATATATATATATATATATATATATATATATATATATATATATATATACACACACCTTTATGGAAATATTGATTTGAAGTATTTTAATGTGTTGCATTCCATGTCCACCTAACTATCCTTGACCAAGTCCCATAAATCACACTTGCTCATCCTTTTTTATGTTTTTATCTCCGTTTTCAACTCATTCATTCTTGCACTAACTATCCTACTCATGTATGGCCACATGAAAATATAGTATTAATTCTTCATTAATGCTACATGATAAGGTGTCCCTTTTTACCTTGACATTTTGATATTTTTGTACTAGCTATTATTATTTCTAGTGCCCTCCAAGCCATCCATAATGGCCATGTTAGTGTTGCAATTTGACTGTATAGTCAATGTTTTTTCGTAGGGCAGAATCATCTATGATTCTTTCCTTCCATGGATCTCACTTGCACATGGTTTACATGTCTTGATGTTTTATTTCATATCCAATCATTCCAATGAGTTTTTCAACCATGGATGTTTTCAACATTTTTCTTGATGTGATATTCTTATAGAAGTAAGCCTAACTCAAACTTGGCTTCCTGATTCAACAATAAACCAAACTCCATAATCATTCATATTAATTTATTTACATAATATGAATGGTAATGTGCGTGTTCTTGAACATCTTGAAGTCAATTATACAAAATTCTAATTGTTATTATTATTTTAGGCAATAATAAGTTACCTACAACTAGTTCACGTGGAAGAACTGGGAAACACCTGAGGAGAGGAGAAGATGGAGGAGAGGGAGGTGAATTTTGAATTGGTTTTTTGGCAAGCTACCACTTTTAGCAGTAGGGTTTACTTGGCTGGTAGTTAGCCATGGTCGTTGTTATCGGGAAAATCGGTAGGTGCAGACACTAACTGATCTTCCTAGATCCACCTAGATCTAGAACAAAACACGCCAGAACATGACGCTTTCCTTAAGTTTTAAATATTGAATTTACTAACCAAAGAGGGATGGGTGACATACCATTTAAATGTCGCTTCCTCTTGCCATCGCCATCCTAGCTCTGTTCCAACGCTCATACAATGATGATCCTGCAAAAGAAAACAACCATCCAAAGTGATAGCAATAGCATAAACTCAATATAAACCTATGTATGTGATCAAGGAATCATACAATAAAACACAACAAGCTTTATAGGAAAGAATCATATTATTGTATCATATTAAATGTGAAAGAGAGATTACAACCATGGCCTTGATGTCATAAGGTCCCTTCCAACTATCCTTCGTTCCCCACACACTTTCACTCCAAGAATTCTGAGAGCATAGATCTGATGATATTCACAATCTATCTTAACAAAGCAAATCTCAAAGCCACTCCAACCAAGCTAATAATTCCAAGCCAACCAAATCTAACAAGCTCATAAACTCCTTCTCCATGAGAGCTCCTCTCCTTTTATAAGTTGACGAGGATAAGGTGAGGAGGTTAGGATGATCCCACTAAATCATGAAAGCGAGTAAGATCCAAACCATTCGGATGCCACCTCACAATGGAAGTTTCTCCTTCTAGAAGATTCGAGAAAATGCTCGTTTTTCCCACATGTAAGCATTCTCGCACCCTACTTATAGTGCAACCTGTGAACTGTTTTCACTCTAGCTATGATGCAGCCTGCGAGAATCAAGCATTATTGCACCCTAATACATAGACAGCCTGTGAATCTCCTTTTTTATAAGGTCTTTCCATAGGAAAATGCAACTTATTTTCTCAGGAAAAGTTCTTCTCCCTTCTCTCTTCAGGAACTCAGGCCACTGACCCCTCTGAAGGCAATAGATAGGTTTACATCATTAACGGTCATAGGGATGATGAAAATAATATGTAACAGCCGTAAACGTTTTTTAGTAACTAGTATTTTGTGCATCTTGGGGAGTTTACAATTAAGAGTACTCCTTAATTAACTTAGGCTTTCAGGGAACAAAGATATTTCTGAATGGTTAATTATCTAGTCTTTATTTCTTGTCGGGTAGTTGGTTGGTTATGCGAGTTTCAAGGGATTTGTCTTATTCTATTTCCTAGGATGTGTTGAGTTTTTTCATCCTAGTCAGAATTATATGGTTAGTAGATTAACTGGTTGCACACTTATCTATAGTCATTATTTCAGATACAAGAGGGAGGCACGAGGAAACTGGCCCTACTGTAGTGTTCAAAATGGTGTTCAGTTCTGATAGGGGCTCATTAAAGGTGCAAAGAATAGTATAATGGAAAATGAGTTCAGTGATTACCTGGGCACATTGTGTTGGAAGATTGATTGTTGTCATTGATGTCAACCCTAGTCATGGGTTTTGGACTGCAAGATTGATAAAGGTATTTGGACATGAAGGAAAATGCGCATGCATATACAACACCCATGAATGGATAGTATACATCATTTTGTTTCCATTGGTATGTGGCATGTCACATGGATCCTCATGGTTGAGGAGAAATGAATTTTTGAAGATGACAAAGTGAAT